>JBBYHL010191537.1:0-28521 GCA_038381835.1 Adansonia madagascariensis | reverse complement strand
CAAAGTGCCACAAACATAATATAGAACATGGAGAACATATATGCATAAGTAAAGATGACATTTTTCATAGAAAAGATGAAAAGAATGCATAGAGATGATAGATAGATGAATGAACATACTTAGGATAAACATGTTTAAAAAAGACTTTGCTAAAAAAGGCATTTTTATTTCATGGAACATATCAAGCTGCTAGGAAATTTATGGGCATACTTATGACATGTTAGGATGCATGCTTTAAACATGAGATAAAGATGTGGATCTAGAAGGAACATGGCAAGGTTACATGGACAGAGGCTGTTATGGTGATGAAAATGCAAATGAGCATGCTTAGTTGACCAAACAGCATGTAGGCACCAAGAAAACCATCAAGATCCTAAACTACCACAACCAAAGCCACAAAAAATTCATGGGAGTCCTAGGGTGGCCATAAAAGCATAAAAAAGGTTTACTAAGGAGATTTTAATGACAAAACAGAAAATATAAAGATCAAGGTAGAGGGGATATACCAAAAACTTGAACTTCCCTTTTCCTTGGAGCAGTGGCTGTAAGCTCAATTTCTTCCTTCTCCTTGCTATTATTTAGCAAGAAAAAGATGAAAAGAAGTAGCTTTTTGTTGGTATGGTTGATGGTGAGGCCTTTTAAGGGCCAAAAGGTGTGGAAAGTTGGGTTCTTGAAGGTTTTCTAGTGGTGATTTGGGATAGCTATAGGAATGGAGTATGGAGGTCAATGAAACAATGTTTTTGGAAGTGTTTTTGGGGTTAAGAATGGTTGGAGAATTTTTTTTTTAGGAATGGCTCTAGGATATTTGGTGGAAGGCTTTTCTTTTTTTTTCTACCACCCCGAGAGTTTTTTTTTTTAGCTAGCCATGTCCCTCTTTATCTTCATGCTCAGCCAATGGCTTTAGGAGATAAACTAAAGGCATTATTGGGTTTTCTTCTCTGCCCAAGGAGACATCCAAGTAACTTGCTCAGTCTGCCTCCCCATTGCTATTAGTTCTGCCATGCTAAGAAGAAATCAGAAAGGCTACAACAGCCTCCTAACTGCTGATATGCCTGCAACCTTCTTTACCACCATATCTTTTGTGAAAGTGACCTTTGGCATTGGTTGCTTGGGCCTTAAACTTGTTTAAATCTGATCATTGGTCCAAAGCCAAGGTTTATAATGCTTTATGATGGTTTCTTGGTGCTAAAAACATGTTTGAATTAGATTTTTGAAGGTTGAAAAATGGTTTGAGCAAAGCTAAATACCTTACTGTATCGATACAAAGCATGTTGTATCGATACATAAGGCAATTTTTTTCCTGAGTATCGATACAAGGAGGTGTGTAGCGATACTAAAAACAAAAATTATTTCCAGTCTCGAGACTTTGAGCCCTGTATCGATACTCTATGGACTTGTATCGATACTCATGCTTGTGTATCGATACATTTTGCCAAAAATCATAACTTTAGCTACTACCAAGACTTGTATCGATACAATCATGCTAGGTATTGATACCACACCTTAGGTATCAATACCAAACCCTTATGTATCGATACTACACATGGGAATTCAAATTTTTGGTAATGTGAAAGCCTCGTAACAATGTTTAAGCACCCATATGACCCGCACATACCTTAGGTTCCTCGAGTTGTCTTATCTTGGTCACAAAGAGATGAAAATTAGCTCACGTACTCTCCTGAACGACTCCAATGACACCCTGAAAATAACCTTTGATACCTCATTTTTGCATTTTTCTTTAAGGCGGTCCATAAGCATTTTAGATCTTCTCCAAAAAAAACTTTGTCCCCCAGCTTTATTTTTATTTTTTTGATTTTGTCACTTTTTACCTAACTTCTAAGATACCAAAAATTGGTCCAGACAAAATGAGGTGTCTACACTTTTTAATAAGTGGATGATGATAAGCGAATACCATTACCTACAATGCCATTTTAAAATAGTTGTATCTGACCAAAATAAGTCGTCATGTTGTCTAAACAATGGCTTAATATGTATTTAATGTAGATGTTGACAAACAAACATCATCACTTAATTGGTCAGCCCTATCTTTACAAGGTATTGTGTCACCTTGCTAAAGGTAATTTTAACCCGAACGTGCCGTTAAGTTATTCGTTTGTTGTCAATTATAGTGTTCACTCCTAGGCATCATACTGCTTACTACCAGGGCAATTTCATGATTTATTTTTGTTGTTTCTCTTCTTCTTGCCGATATTCTCTAACCCTGTACTACCTTATTGTTTCATGTTTGTGTCACATGCATCATCTCATACATCAAGCATGTGGAGCAATTGACATAGGGCAATGGTGAATGAACATCATAGTGCCCACAAAATCTTTGCCCCATTAGCATCATATTTCCTTGATAAGTTCTGGGGCCTATTTTGTCCATTCTGCCATGGCCAGTGCTATAGGGATGCAACATGGTGCATCTCATACATTCTATCTACCATCCTTAATACTTTTTGCAATCCTAAAAGAACATTTCCATGATAACATTTTCATGCTCATGACATCTTTTCATACCTTACATTAACATCCTTATTGCACTCATTTGCATATACGCATAAATACTTCTATGCCCAATTCATGAACCTGAAGGTATAGAGTGATGGCTTGCACGAGTACCAAAACTTTTCTAAAAGAAGCTTTATTTTTCCTTGAGAGGTATCAAAGGAAGACTAATATTGTTAATCATGGGGGATGAGTATTTAGCTAAAATTGAGAGATTAGAGCTCATAAGCAAAGAAGATCAAGAGTGCATGCTTCGTAAAAATGAGGAATTGCATGCCCAGATAACCATGTTGATGAAGATGGTATCTCCTATCTTGTGACATCGAAAAAGTGTTGACAGATTTTGGAAATCACCTAACTTGTGACATTGGAGTTACACCCATCCAAGAGGAAGTAATCTAGAAGTAACAACCTCACATAACAACAATTCCCCTGATGCACTCGATTATTCACATGAATCCACCTATAGCACCTACACATTCCAAATTTCATGGGGCAGGTACTAAATCTTCCTTGGTTTATCCGTCATTGCTTGATCTAAATAACCCTATGGAGCAAGAGAAACCTTAAGGTGTCTAACCTTTAGAAGCTTTAAAAGACCTCAACAAATACCAATAGCTAGAAAAAAACTCAGTGCAATCGAGGTGAATGACAAATTTAGAATCATGGATGCCAAATCTTTGGGCCTAGTTTCCAACCTCATCATTCCACCTAAGTTCAAGGTACCCGAGTTTGAGAGGTATAATGGGACCACAGATTCGACTGCCTATATCTAGATGTATTGTCGAAAAATAGTCGAGTATGAAAGGAATGAGAAACTTCTAATTCACTACTTCCAAGACAGTCTGACCAAGGTAGTAGCTCTGTGGTAGAATGAGTTAGAAAAAGCTAAAATCCAAACATAGGTTGAACTTTCTAGAGCTTTTTTAGACTAGTACAAGCACATTTCTAATTGGGTACTCGATAGGTTATCTTTAAGGAACATGAAGAGAAAGCCTATCAAGACCTTCAAGCAATATGCCCAAAACTGGAGGGAAGTGGCAACACAAGTACATCCATTATTAAACGAGAAAGAGATGACCACATACTTTATGGAGCACTACATGCCTATTTTTATGACAAGCTTATAGGGAATGCCATAAGGAACTTTGCTGATTTGATCATGTTCATGATCGAGAATGCAATCAAAAGTGGAAAACTTGGGAAAGAGGAGCCACTCTATACTAAAGGAAGGAAAATACCTATAGATGAAAGAGAATAGGTCTAAGCCTTAACCTTCGACTAGCAGTCGACAAAAGATTTTACCTTTCACTATATATACGCCATAAGCCAAATAGTTAGCCCTACAAGGGTAGTTTTGCATCAAATTCATACTTGATATTATCTCTTCCAATGCACAACTCAGTATCTATGACCTTAATTGGACTAACTTATCAACCAAAAGGGTTACGGAGTGCTCAAAAAAGATAATGGGGTATTCAAGATAGAACCTTCATAAAACTAATCCTAAAATCATACATCGAATTACTTCCCTAGCTTATCCAAGATCGGTTAGTTACCCCATTCTACTCTGAACCTTTAAAGCCACTTTACCCGAAAGGTCATGACACCATTGCTTACGGATATCATAGAGGATGCACGAGTCGTTCCATAGTAGAATGTGGGGCTTTAAAGCGAAAAGTGAAATGATTAATTGAAGTAGGGTAGCTAGATCTTGATCAACTATGAAACGAGATGTATGAACCTAAGACAATGGGGGCATTCCAATTTAGCATGCTTCATGTGAAAAGCTTTTGTCTTTAAAATATCATTTTTCATGTTTTGAACTTTAAATCATGTATTTAATGAAAGATGATATTAAGAGTCTAAAAAAATACTAGTTATTACTTACATTCTTCGTCTTTCTTTCAAGTTTCCATGCATAAAACTGACTAATTGTAAGACACAAAACTTTAAGGAGTCAGTTTTAAACCATGCCACATGACCACACTAGAACCATCAAACGAATAAAAACCTTGACTTAGGCTAGAAATGATAAGAACCAATCTTTTGAAATTTATAGACCCCTTGGGAACCAAGCAAACATGATATTCTCTTAGAGTACTATCAGTGGTAATTTGATATGTATCAGGATTAAGCCAAAAAGCATCCACCTTCTTCTCGATAAACTAAAAGCCATGCTACCAAGCCATACCTTGAAAGCTTTTCAAATCATATCTTGAGGGCAATGCCACCAAACTAACTTACATCCTTACCACAACCTCTTGGTCCTTTGTTCCATCCTTTCATTTTAATGCCTTTAAAAGCTTTTCTTAAAACGTTTCTTACGTCTCTACCATGACCTTTTTGCCTCTAATTTTTCCCTTTCAAACTATTTCCCAAAGACCTTCCTAAAGGCACATTGTAGGGACCCTTCACGACCTTGTCCCTAGGTCTTCCCTATCATCTTGATATCATGGAACTCGAATCCTTTATCAATGTAGAATAGTCTTTGCAGCTTGAACCTTAGCTTCATGTGATTTCCTGTCATTAGCAAACCGAATCAGACTATACCAAAGTATGTGAAGTGAAAAAGGAGTAATAAGGAGAACCAAGGTATGTTTCTAAAAAAATAAGAAAAATAAAAAATAAAAATTGAATGTAACATCATGTGATTAAAAGGTCCAAAACGTCTTTAAAGGAAATTTTTGTGAGAAATGGTTCTTTAAGTTCGCATTGTCATTTTTATGATGAAAAATGGTCATTTTTCATCATCCTCTTCAAATTGGAAAAACTTCCCCTTTTGCTCCCCTTTTGAGCCTAATGAATTCATTCTTTTGAAATCCTGATCAAGGATCACCTCCCACATTAGGGGACAAGGAAAACTGTTTGAGTGTAGGGACAAATATCCTACTCTATAATTTTGAGAATGCTCAACATTAAGGGGAAGATAAGAAATGTACAAAGTTTCCAAAGTCTGAGATTCTCTCTAATGATGGAAAAATGAAAGAAAAAGGAAGGAAAAAATAAAACAAAAATAAAAAAAAGCAGAAGCGAAATCAAGAAAAGGGAATAAAAAAAATCAGGAAACAAAAACATGGATGCCTATATGAAAAGAAATGATCCTTAATCTAATCACATTTAAATGCCATATTTTGGGCCTTTATACTCTTTCTTTCAAAACCATGAACTTGACGTACATTATGTCCTTAAAAAGTCCATTTTGATCAAACATGGCTATGTAAAATAATGAATCCATTCTTTGAGAAATTAATCTTTTGATAAATTTTGAGCCTTCATAATAATCATGATGATTCAATCAAACAAAAAAATTGAAAATGGAAAGATTAAGACTCTAGGGTGAAAACTTGAATAGGTAGTCTAGAGCAAAATAGTGAATTTTCATTGCCACTCATAGGATTACCAAGATCTTAATAAGGAAACCATGTGCCAAAAAAGTCCATAAACATCTCCAAAGTGTCATCTTTAGAGGGATTAACTCTTAGAATTACATTCCTCACCTTTCTAGATTAGCCTCATAATTCTAAACTTATCATGGCCAATCTTGGTGCTGATCAAAGTATCAATGGTGAAAGGCTTAAAAGAATCTCAAATTTGTTTGGTTTTTAAGGAATTCATAAGGATTGATCTATGCATGAGCCTAGAAAAATAAAGAATTCATTCATCTATCATAAAACTTTCTTTAAAAGGCCTAGTTGCCATTCGAAATATTTTTTAACCATAGATCAACAGTCTTCAAGAGAGTTGAATATCATGCTAATTGGTGAGTTTTCATCAAATGAACATTTTAAGCAAAAAGAACAATAGTTTTTCCAATCATGAGGCAAAACTAGGATTAGAATGCTTCTTAATCAAAGAGAGGAACCATCAAAAAGGTTAAGCTAGATTCAAAAAGAGTCGGTTGCAGTCTTAACCTCTATACCTTTAATAAGTGTGCATGTCATCTTTCATGAAATTATGCATCGTTTGCATAAGCATTTGAGCATAATCATTTGCATACACTTCACTTTAAGCTTAGTATTGATAATGGCTAGACTTGGTGGTTGCACTCACAAGTGTCAGCACTCATGTGAAAACACGAACACTAACACTTTTATGCATTCTCACCCACTTATAATCGCACTTATGCGCACCCTCATTCAGAAGCATTTTGTATTCAGTATATCTATATTTACGAGCAAACCCACTCACATGCATCCATATTCATGAGTTGACACACATGTGCATTCTCCCTCATACTAAGCATTCTTACTCATATACCTATGCTTTCACATGCATCTTCACTTGCCTACATTTACACTCATATGACATCTTATCTACCTTCACACTCACACTCGCCTTAGTTTACAAGCATTTACATTCACGTGCATTTTTATTACATTCATGTATAGTTTTACTTATGCATTCAAGCATTCGCATTCATGTGCATTTTCGCTTTCATCAAGTAGCACTCAGGGCTACCCTTGCCATAGGTATTTGCGTTCATGCACATTTGTATTCTAGCACATTTATATTCATAAACATTCACCATGCTGCCTTGCATACATGTGTATCACTCCATGCGCATGGGCATCTTGATACTAAGCATTATTATCAACTTACTCACATGGCATGGCGTTTATGCCTAGAAATGACACTTGTGGCATACATCACATCTCTTCTCTTGAGAGTGTCAACTGAAAGCCTTTAAAGCCTTTCTTGAAGATATTACTTCAAAAATATTCAAAGCTTTTCTTGAGGATATTTTGGTAAAACTTTTGAAGCCTCTTGAGGATATTTCTAAAGTTTTCCAAAGCTTCTTTTGAGGACATTTCATAAAAAACATTTAAAGCCTCTCTTAAGGATATCTTACCAGAGCTTTCAAACCTTTCTTGAGGATATCTTCAAAAGCCTTTCTTGAGGATGTTTCATTAAAAACCTTCAAAGCCTCTCTCAAAGATATTTTTACCTTAACATTTAAAGCCTTTGGAAATCTAGAGCAAGATTGACAAACCCAAGGGCAAAAGGCCACTTTATCAAACTCATGAAAGAGCAAACAAATAGCCAAAAAAGGCCAAAATTGACCACTAGATTACACTTTTAAAATTATGATCTTTGCATTATTTAGACATGTATTTGCATCCTCATGCATTATACAACATTTAACATCCTTTAGGTACTCGCTTCTGCATATAGAAATCAAATTAGTGGGGAACCTAAGGTATAATTTTTTATTTAAAAAAAACCTCAAAATGCCTTATGTAAGTATGTCAAACCTTACGAGCTCATTGAAAATCGTGTATAAGCCCATTTTCTTTTAGTCTTCAATGAGCATGATGTCTCTTTTTTCCCTTTTTAGTCCTCAAAAAGCAGGACACCTTTTTTTACCTACTTCAGTCCTCAAAGAGCAAGATGCTTACCTACCATAGTCCACAAAAAGCTGGGTGCTTATCAAGTCAATGCTCACACATGCTAGTGGCATCTGTCTAGGGTTAAACCCAAGAAACTACCTACCTCAGTCCATAAAGAGCTGGATGCCTATTGAGTCAAAGCCCACACAAGCTGGTGGCACTTGTCTGGGGTCAAACCTAGTAAACAACTTACCTTAGTCCACAAAGAGTTGGACACCTATCAAGTCAATACCTACACAAGCTAGTGGCACCTATCTGGGGTTAAACCTAAGAAACAACCTACCTTAATCCATAAAGAGCTAGATACTTATCAAGTCAAAGCCCACACAAGCTGTTGGCACTTGTTTAGGGTCAACCTAAAAAATTACTTGACCTTAGTCCACAAAAAATAGGATGCTTATTGAGTCAAAGCCCATACATGCTAGTGGCACCTATTTAGGGTTAAACCTAGAAAACTACCTACCTCAGTCTATAAAGAGTTGGACACTTATAAAGTCAAAGCCTATATAAGTAAATGGACTTGTTTGGGGGTAAACCTAGAAAACTATCTACCTCAGTCCACAAAGAGCTGGACATTAATTGAGTCAAAGCATACATAAGCTGATGGCAACTGGCTGGGGTTAAACCTTAAAAAAAAACTACCTACCTCAGTCCACAAAGAGCTAGACACCTATCAAGTCAAAGTTCACACAAGCTAGTGGCACATATCAAACCTAGGAAATAATCCACTTTAGTCCATAAAAAACTGGACATTTATCGAGTCAAAGCCCAAACAAGCTAGTGGCAAAACAACCTAGTAAGGAGGTCAAACCTTATAAAACCTATAATTTTCTTTTTGTAGATATATTTAGCCTATCTCAACATAATACTAAATAGCTCTTTATTTTTCTCAAGGCACCCAAAACCATCATCCAACCTGAATAAAAAGATGTCTATTTGTCTTTGCCTTGTTCTTAATACTTAGCAACACTAAAGAGGGGCAGTTGTAGACACCTTATTTTGTCTAGACTAACTCTTGCATCCTAGGACTTAAGTGAAAAATGATAGAATCAAAAAATAAAAAAAATAAACTAGGGATAATTGCCAGGTGTCGTATCGCCTGGCATTATTAGCCGATATAATGCTCGGAAGAAAAAATTTTAAAGAAGGTTAAAAATGCGTATGGGCCATATTAAAGAAAAATCTAAAATGAGGCATCAAAAGCCACTTTTCATGGTGCCATTAGAGTCATTCAAATGAGTACACAGATCAATTTCCCACTGTTTGTGACCAAGGTGAGGTAACTTGGGAAGCTATAGGTGCTTACAAGTTATATTGGTGGATAAAATATTGACACGAGGCTTTTGTGTCACCAAAAATTCAAATTTTCACATGTAGTATCAATACAGGAGGGTTTAGTATTTACACCTAAAGTGTAATATCGATAAATAGCATGTTTGTATCGATACAGACCTTGCCAGTAGCTAAAGTTATGGTTATATCGATACATAAGCATGAGTATCAATACAAATCAATGGAGTATTAATACAGGCCTCTAAGTCTTAAGACTGGAAACATTTTTTGCTCCTAGTATCAATACGCACCACATTGTATTGATACTTATAGGTAAAAGTTGCCTTATGTATCGATACATAATGTTTTCTATCGATCCACCAAGGTAATTTTTGGCCAGTTACAGCCACTTTTCGGCCTTTGAAAATCTAATTGAATCATATTTTTTACACTAAAAAAATGTTATAATTTATTTTAGACATTAACTTTAGGCTTATGATTACATTTAAAACAAATTTTAAAGCCCAAATAGCTAATGACAAGGGTCACTTTCATGAAATATATGGCTGTAAGAGGGCATGCCAGTCATATCTCTAGCTATAGGATGTTACAGCCTTTTTGCCTCACTACTCTACATGGCAGAACCAATAAGAAGAAGGCCAAGTGAGCATAGTAGCCAGAGATGTCTCCTGGTACATGAATTTAAGATCAAAAGTGTCCTTGATTTGTCTCCTAAAAAGGTTGGCTGAACTTTGAGTTTAAAAAAGGCCAAAGTTGGCTCAACAAAGGAGACTTCTAGCCAATCCAAAAAAAAGAGACTCTTTCAGCTATTTCTAAAATCTTTCAATAATTTTTAGCCCTAAAACTCTCTCAAAGCACTGTTCCATTACCTTTCACCCTTAACTTTCTTCTATTCCTATAGTTCCCCCAAACCACCATAAAAAACCTCTTAAAACTTAACTTTTCATAGACTTTTATCCTTAAAACACCTCACCATGAACAATATTACCAGAAAGCTTCTTCCTTTCATCATTTTCCTACTAGATAATAACAAAGAAAGGGAAGAAACTAAGTTTAAAATCACTGCTTCAAGTAGAAAAAAAATTCAAGCTTTTTTTGATATATTTTCTGCACCTTATTCCATACATTTTCTGTTTTTATCATTTACATCATTTTAGTGAGCCCTTTATGCTACCATGATCATTCTAGGACTCTTATGTATTATTGTTGCCTTGGTTATGGTAGTCTTAGGATTTTGATGTTCTTTTGATACCTTGATGCTGCTTGTTAGGCCAAATTTATACTTTTCCATTCTGTCATCAAAATAATACTCATGTATTTTCTGTCATATTTCATTTATTTTCACATGATTAGCATATGCTTGAATGTTTTCATAACATGCATTGAGTATTTTCATGCATTTTCATGCATTTTAAGGAGTCTTGTGACAAGAAAATGCTGTCTTGACAACTCCCGCATGCTTTTCTTCATTTAAATATGTTCATGTCACTTTCATGCATCTTATTTATTATCTCTTTGCATTTTTGTTACCTTTTCCATTGCAAAATGTCATCTTTGTGTGTTGGCATGTGTAATACTTGTTTGTCTTTGTACATGTTGTATTTTATTGATGATTTATTGGTAAAATGCAAGCTTGTTTATTATAAAAAATTTGATTTTTCAAAAAACCTCGAGTAAGACTATGCTACCTTTAAATAATAGGGACTAGCATAGACCTAATGTTTTGATTGACTTGGTCTTCCAATCTTAGGGACAAACTAAACCTCCTAGGTCTGGATTCATGGAAATAAAATAATTTTTTTGTTAAAGTGTTAAGCCTTAATCTTGAGTAAAATACCCCCTTTAGTGACATAGTTAACAGGTTGTTTCATCATCCCAAACTACTACGGGATTGTGGAATGAACTGTGATACCTTTGTCACTTTTTCCTTTCTATCATGGATGTTTGGACGTCTTAAACTTGAGCCCATCCTCGAAGAAACCTGAAAATATTGAATAGCCCCTTGTTTTGCTCTGGTAGCATTATAGTCTGAGTTTGGAAAATTATTTTTGAACCACAAACATTTTCCTTGATTTTTTTGATATTTTTCCCCTATAAAGTATCAAAGTACCTTTTTAATGGTGTTTTATATGTCCTTAAATCATTCCGGATGAAGAAAATATGATTTGTCAAACGTTTACTATTTGAAACCCCTAAAATTAATAAATAGTTTTCTTTTAGGTCGCTTTAGCCCACCAACCAATTTTTTTGCACTTTCTAAATATTTTTATCAGAAGGTTTGCAAAATTCCCTTTCTAAAAAGGTATTTCATGATTTAACAATTTCAAATGAGCCCAAAATGATTTTTCAAAGTTTGATGTGTCTTTTCCCCTGCATATGTTGCTAGTGCCAAGACAAAACTAATTTCAAAAATTAATACCACCTAAAAAGTGATATTGTAGATTTTTGGAATATTTTTACATTAAACCTCATTAAGTCATCTTTCCAACGATACATCTTCACCCCTTAAAGCTTTGGATGAACTCGAAATAAATTCAGGAAGGGAGATAACATAATGTTGTCCCCTGGTTTTAACCTAATTTTGAATTTCTTTTATAGAGACATTCAAATGTCCGAAAATTCATCCTATTGGTTCCCCTACAACACAAGCCCTTTAAACTTGGATCAAGGCTTAAGACAAAAATATATTTTATACAAGTCTTTGGTTCTCTATTTTCAAAATCCTTTAAAAAAAACTTTTATTTAAAACATCAAAAGTTTGCATATTTAGGGATACTCCAACCCCATTACTCTGAGGGGATACTTTAACCCTATTTTTCTTTAAGAAACATGAATTTTTTTTCTTGGATTTAGTCGAGATTCCTAATTATTTTCTTAAATAAAAAATTTTTATCTTTGGGGATACTCCAGCCTTATTTTTTTATTAAAAACTCAAATTTTCTCTTTATTCCTAATTATTTTCATAACTTATCTTTTGAGATACTCCAACCTCACTTCTCCGAGGGGATACTTTAACCCCGCTTTTTTGAAACAAAAAATCCAAAAAATTTTTCTCTTCCAATGCCCCGATTGTTTTAATTGAATTTTTTTGTCCCTCAAATCACCATTGAATCCAAATCCGTCTCTAAATTGTCATCCTAGTTATTTTTCAATAATTGAAGACAATTATGAGATACATTCTAATCATCCCTACTTTTTACGTGTTTTTATTTGTGAGTGTTTGTTTATGATGTTGTTATATTTTTTTGTTTTACTAACATGTTTCCTTTTTGTAGTGACTATCGTGCATTCATATTTAAAATTCATTTTCAAAAAAAAAAAAATTTACAAGGCAATGTTCTATGTTGAATCTCTCCAGTGTAACACAGATATCCAAATTTTTAAAATTTAATCTGGAAATTATTTTTATAAAAATCCCTATGCTCTTCATACCTTCGTGGTGCATAGGTGATGTAAATCATCTTTCAAAACCCATATTTACATTTTCCACCAAAACTTCATGTGTAAAAAGAGGATTATTTCTAAATAATGACCAAATGAAATCGACTAAGCCAAAACCAAAGCGAGACATAGTTAGCGGGTATCGATTTCGAGCACCGTGAGGGTGCTAATCTTTCCCTACTTGTAACCAACTCCCAAACCCAACCAACGAACATCTAGACTTTGTAAACTTAAAATTGATGTTTTGAGTTTTGTAACTTGGAATATTGTTTTCAATAGGCATCTGATCCTGCCTAGCCTGAAATGATTGGTGGTGACTCTAAGTTTATGGCCACTTCATGGTGGCCATCCAAGACTAGTTGGATGAGCGATTTGCCTAATGGTCTCTCTTCCCTTCATGTTACTATGCCTAATCCAAAGCTCGATCATGGGATAACTTAAAGGCTTGATCACTAGCACTATCACACATTTCTAAGCCCTTTGGATTATCCAAAGTTTTAAAGGCAGGCATGTGGTGATAACTTGGCGACTCCACTGGGGATAACTTAAGAGAGATAGGCCTATGACTAGCTATGTCTTACGCATCCCTTGGTTTTTTGGCTTTCATTTATTATTTAGTTATATTTCCTTTATATTTTTATTTTCTAACCTTTTACTTTTCATGGCTTTGTTTTGTAATTGTTAGGGACTACTCTATTCCTAATGAATGTTGATTTGAATAAGTATGGTATTATGGGGTAAAATAAAAAAGTTTGATTGTTTCCCTGACACACACTGTGCACTTGCATTTGCACTAAATTCCAACCAAACACTATGGTAAGACTAGTATCCTAATTGTTAGGAGAAAATGAGCTATTTGCCTTCATAAGTAACCCTTCGCATAGGTATGGCAAAACCTTTCAGGGTGTAAATTACCTATGTCTCTCGTGACTACCTTTATGCATTTGCTTAGGGAAATACACCCACTGAGTCAAACCTATTCTGCCCTCAGTTATCCTTACTAGATGAAGGAGCGCTTCGGATACCAAATCAGCATCAATTAAGCCTATATAGTGAACCCTACAAGCTAAACCATGTTAAACCATACCTAATTACTACTAGAACATCCCGAAGAGTAGGATCACTTGGGGAAACACTTCTTACCTTTACTCTTATATACCATGGTTACATAAGCGATGATGGGTGAAAATTGTCACCCCCATTTGTCAATTTTATTTTCATGATCATTTCTTTAGGATATGCCATTATGTTCCATGACAAATCCTCTTTAATAAGTAGGTAATGACAAGTGAATGCCATTACTTACAATGCCATCTTAAAATAGTTGTATCTGACCAAAATAAGCCATTATGCTGTCCAAATAATGGCTTAATATGTATTTGCCGTAGATTGTAACGAACAAGCATCACCATTTAATTGGTCAATCTTGTCCTTGTGAAGTATTGTGTCACCTTGCTAAAGGCAATTATAAGTAGGACACATCGTTAGGCTTTACATTTGTTGTTAATTGTTATGTTTGCTCTTAGTCATTGTATCGCCTACTGTTGGGGCAATTTTATGATTTATTTTTGTTGTTTCTCTTTTTCGTGCTAATATTCTCAAACCCTATACTACCTTATTGTTTCACATTCATGTCACATGCATAATTTCTTGCATCAAATATGTGGAGACAATTGACATAGGGCAATGGTGAATGAACACAGTAATGCCTATAGGATCTTTGCCCCATCAGCGTCATATTTCCTTGATAATTTTAGGGTATAATTCATCCGTTCCTATGGCCAGTGCTATAGAGACGCAACGTAGTGTATCTTATACATTCCATTTACTATTACTAATACTGTTTGTAATCCTAAAGGAAGATTTCCATGATAACATTTTCATGCTCATGACATTTTTTCATACCTTACATTAACATCCTCAATGCACTTATCTGCATACATGCATGTATACTTCCATGCCCATTTCATGAACTTGAAGGTGTAGAGTGGTGGATTACATGAGTACCAAAACTTTTCTAAAAGAAGCTTTCATATTTAAAATTTGTTTTAAAAAAAATTTACAATGCAATGTCTCGTGTTGGTATCTCTCTAGTGCCTAATACGAAATTTTCAAAATTTAATCTGAAAACTATTTTCATAAAATCTCCTATGCTCTTCATACCTCTACGACACCTAGATGATATAAATCTTCTTTCAAAACCTAGATTAACATTTTCCATCAAAACTTTATGCATAAAAAGGGGATTATTTCTAAATAATGACCAAATGGAACCGTTTAAGCCAAAATCAAAGTGAGACATAGTTAACAGGTACCGATTTTGGGCATCGTGGGGGTGGTAATACTTCCTTATGTGTAACCAACTCCCGAACCCAACCAATGAATCTTTGGACTTTGTAGACCTTGAAATCAATGTTTCAAGTTCTGTAACTCAAAATATTATTTTCAATAGGCATTCGATCCTGCCTAGATTGAAATGATCGATAGTGACTCTAAGTTTATGGCCACTTCATGGTGGCCATCGAAGACTAGTTGGATGAGCAATTTGCCTAACAGTCTCTCTCCGTTTCATGTTACTATGTCTAATTCAAATCCTGATCATGGGATAACTCAAAGGCTTAACCACCACCACTATCACACATTTTTAAGTCATGCATGCTAAGCTCGTCGAATCGTCCGAAGTTTTAAAGGCGGGCATGTGGCAACATATAGTATAAAATGCTGACCCAGCATCTTGGGGTTATATTACTAATATATATATATATATAATTGAATTAAAGACGAGTTTAAAATATTTTTTTCATATAAAAGAGTTTAGATAAGGGAGGCGACCTAAATTTAGGGTTGAGATATGCCATAAGCCTTAGAGAAGGCTAATAATGATGCTAATAGATCATCCATCAACTGAGATTGCTAATGAAACTCAAAGTTTGGTGCATGCTAATGTGTAGTGAGTACTCAATTAGTTGAACTAATCTACAATGAAATAAGTTTAAAAAATTTATCATGTGTCACCATGTGCCTCGCCTATAAAACTTTGGATAATCCGAAAGGCATGGCGTACTCAATTTAAAATAAATGATCGTTGGTTGTGGTCAAGCCTTTGAATTATCCCATGATCAGGATTTAGATTAGGCATAATAATGGGAAGGAAGGGGAAGAGACCGTCGGGTGAATTGCTCATCTAGCTAGTCTTGGATGGCCACCACGAAGTGGCCATAAACTTAGAGTCGCCAACAATCATTTCAGGCTAGACAGAATCAAATGCCTATTGAAAACAATATTTTGAGTTACAAAACATCGATTTCAAGGTCTACAAAACTCAAAGATTCATTAGTTAGGTTCAGAAGTTGGTTACGCGCGGGGAAGGATTAGCATCCCCACGACGCCTGAAATTGGTACGTACTAACTATGTCTCATTTTGGTCTCTATTAAATCGATTTCATTTTGTCTTTATTTAGATAGAATCCTTTTAAATGCATGAAGTTTTGATGGAAATACAAATTTGGGTTTTTAAAGAAAATTAGATCACCTATGTGCCTCAGAGATGTGAAGAACATAAGGCTTTTTGTGAAAACAATGTTTGGATTAGATTTGAAAATTTGAATGTTTTGTATTAGGCACTAGAAAGATACCAATATGGAACATTGCCTTGTAAATTTTATTAAAAAAAACAAATTTTAAACATAAATGCACAATAATCATTACAAAAGGAAATGTGTTAGTAAGATGGAAAAAGAGAAATAAAATAATATCATAAACAAGCAATCATAACCAAAAGAACATGAAAAAAGAGGGATAATTGAAATGTATCTCATAATTGCCTTCAATTATTGAGGAATAACTGGGATGACAATTTCATGGACAGGTTTAGATTTAATGGTGATTTAAGGGACAAAGATGATTTTAATCAAAGCAATTTGAGGCACCCAAAAAAAAGAAAATTTTGGATTTTCTAAGGTAAATGGGAGTTGGAGTATCCCCTCGGAGAGGTGAGGTTGGAATATCCCCAAAGTTAAAGTTAGGAAAATATTTAGGAATAAAAAGAAAATGTAAATCTTTAATTAAAAATGGGGTTGGAGTATCCCCAAAGATAGAGTTAGGAAAATATTTAGGAATAAAGAGAAAATTTAGATTTTTAATTAAAAATGGGGTTGAAGTGTCCCCTTGGAGCAATGGAGTTGGAATATCTCCACTAACAAAAATTTTCATATGAACTCCTTTTTTTTTTTGTATTTTAGCATTGATCCGAGTGAAAAGAGGCTGGTGTTGTATGGAAACCAACCAGATGCATTTGGAGACATTCGAACGTCTCGATAAAAGGAGATTCAAAAATTAAGTTGAAAACAGGGGATAGTATCATGTCATCTCTATTCCTGAATTTTTTTTAGGTACATTTCAAGGCTTCAAAGGCTAAATGAAGTACCATTGGAAAGGTAACTCGATAAGGTTTAATCAAAAAATAATCCAAAAATCCTAGAAAATCACTTTCTAGGTAGAATTAATTTTTGAAGTTAAGTTTATCTCGACACTAGTAGCATGTACAAGGAAAAGGGCATAATAGTTTTTGGAAAATCATTCCAAGCTTGCCTAGAATCGTTAGATCATGAGCAATACTTTTCGAAAAGGAAATTTTATGAATTTTTTAGGAAAAATATTTAAAAAATTCATAAAAATCATCTGATGGTCCATGATGGCCTAAACAGAATATTGCACATTAATTCTAAGGTTTCGGATAGCAAAAGTTCAAAAATCATAATTCCCTCATCCTGGGTGATCTAAGGCCAAATAAGACATTGTTAAAAAGGTAATTCGATGTCCTTTAAGAGAAAAATATTAGAAAAATCAAAGATAATATTTTGTGGTTCCAAAATGATTTTTCAATTGTAGACTACAATGCTACTAGAGCAAAAATAGAGGAATCATTCAATATCCCAAGTTTCTTAAGGGTTGAATTCGATTTATGGACATCCGAACATCCATAACACAGGGGAAAGGATGACACAGGCATCATAAGTTCATTCCATAATCCTGAAGTAGTTTGGGATAATGAAGCAACCCATTAACCATGCCATAAAGGTGTTAAACTCAAAATCAAGGCTTAGTATTTTTCTACTAAAAGAAGTTATGTTTGCTTGGAAAATAGCATCTTTAAACTTGTGTCATTATGAATCCAGAGCTGAAATGTTTGCTTTGTCCCTAAGCTTGGAAGACCAATTTTGTGAAAGCATTAAGTCTATGCTATTCTTTATCTATTGGAGGTAGCATGATCTTAACTTAGGGATTTTTCTAAAAATCAAGTTTTAAGAAACAAGCAAGAATTTTAATGGAGATATCATGGACAAAATACAGTACATACAAAGACAAACATGGATTAAACATGCAGGCAAAGAAAGATGACATTTTGACAATAAAATGGGTGACACAAATGTGAGAGGATGACAAATAGGGTGCATGGAGATGATATGAGCATGTTTAAACAAAGGAAAGATGCTGGAGTTGTCAATATAGCATGTTTATTTCATGAGACTCCTTAAAACAGAAGAAAATGTATGAACATACATAAGACATGTTAAGGTGACAATTTAAATATTAGATGGATATGTGAATATGGAAGGAACATGGTAAAAGATGCATGAACAGAGGCTATGTGGTGATAAAAATGAAGTATGGTGAGTTTATATATCCAAACAACATCAAGGTGTCAAAAGGTGTCATTAAGATCCTAAGACTACCATAACCAAGGCAACAATAATGCATGAGAGTCTTAATATGGTCATGGCAACATGAAGGGCTCACTAAAATGAAATGGATGATCAAAATAGAAAATGTATGGAACAAGGTAGAAAATATACTGGCAAAAGCTTAAACTTTCCTCTTTTTTTAGAGTAGTGACTTTAAGCTCAGTTCGTTCCCTTTTTTTTGCTATTATTTAGCAAGAAAAGGGTGAAAAGAAGAAGCTTTCTAGTAATATGGTTGCTGATGGGGTGTTTTGAGGATAAAAGTATGTGAAAGGTTAAGTTTTTGAAGGCATTCTAATAGTGGTTTTAGGGAGTTACGGCAATAAAGGTTGGTTAAGGGTGAAAGGCAATGGAATAATGTTTTTAGTGAGTTTTTGGAACTGAAGTTGCTAGAGCATTTGTGAGAATAGATGGAGTCTTTTGAGCTTGTTAGAAAGGTTTTTTTTTAAGATTATTGAAGGTCTTTTTTTTACTTGAAGATAGTTGGGAGTTTTTTTCTATTCAATGCTCAGCCACTGCTTTTAGAAGATAATGCAAAGGTATTTTTGATCTTTTTTTCCTGCACCAGGGGACATCTCCAGCTACCATGCTCAACTTACTCTTTTTTATTAGTTTGCCATGCTGAGTAAGGAGGCAGAAAGGCTGTGACAGCCTACAACTAGAGATATGCCTGCCATACACTCTTACAACTATATATCTTACGAAAGTGACCTTTATCATTGATTGTTTGGGCTCCAAAAATTTGTTTGAATTTATTCATAAGCCCATAGTTGAGGTTTGCAATGATTTATGTTTCTTGATGCAAAAAAAACATGTTTAAATCAAGTTTTCGAAGGCTAAAAAGTGGCTCGAAATGGCAAAAATGCCTTGGTGTATCAATACAAAACATGTTATATTGATACACAAGGTACTTTTTACCCATGAGTATCGATACTAAGAGCAAAAAATGTTTCTAGTCTTAAGATTTAGAGGTTTATATCGAAACTCCATGAGTTTATATCAATACTCATGCTTGTGCATCGATACATTTTGCCAAAAATCACAACTTTAGTTATTGCCAAGATCTGTATCGATACAAGTATGCAAGGTATCAATACCATATCTTAGGTATTAATACCAAACCCTCTTGTATCGATACTATATGTGAAAATTCAAGTTTTTGGCATCATAAGGCCTCGTATCAATACTTGTGCACTAATACAACTTGCATGTACTTGCAACTTCTTGAGTTACCTCAACTTGGTCACAAACAGTAGGAAATTGATTCGTGTACTCATATAAATGACTTTGATGACATCATGGAAAATGGCCTTTGATGCCTTATTTTACATTTTTCTTTAATATGACCCATAGGCATTTCAGACCTTCCTAAAAAAAATTTTAGCCTAGTGCCGTGTCGCCTAATAGTGCCTGGCAATACAGCACTCATAGTCATCCCCTAGTTTTATTTTTATTTTTTGATTTTATCATCTTTCACTTAAGTCCTAGGATACTAGAAGTTGGCCCTGACAAAATGAGGTGCCTGCATCATGTATACTTGAATTAAAGTATAATTTAATTATATTTTCACATGATATTGATTCAAGGTAATTTTGTAATCAAAAAAGTTGAGTGAAAAAAATGAATGACAATAAAAAACAAAGAATATTAATAGTTAACAAAGAGTATATTTATCTTTCCTTTTAAAATTTACTTAGATATAATACCTTAGAGGGTTAATCTATATTTCATCAAACCTTAAGAGAGTCAGTGGGTGTTTCTCAAACTTAAAGGGATAAGTGGACTTTTTATTAAATCTTAAAGGTAAATGTACTTTTCACGTAGATATATTTCATTAAGGGTATTTTTAGGTCTTTAATATTTCTTTCACAACAATTTTTAACTCTTGATTTTTTTTTTAAATTATTTTAGCTTATTAAACCATGAATCAATTGTTCTTAAAAAGGTGCATGTTTTATGAACATTTTGGTTCTTAATTTTATATATGGGCTAAGGATTAGGAACATAATTATCTTTACTCCATTGATACTAGTTGTATTAATTGGTTTGCATTGATTTTAAGATAAAACAAAATAGTAGCAATAGCATACCATTTTAGTTTTTGTATCGACCTGTACTGGCTTATACTTGTCAATACTTGTTGGTTTTGATGCATACCTATACCAATTAGTACAATATTTTAATTTTTTATATATATTTTTGAAATTTCACTTATTTTGATTTTTTTAAAACTAATTTCCACTAAAAAAAGGGATTTTAGCCATGAATTTTGCCCCAAAAGTGCTGACAAAATTCATGGCTAAAATAATTTGTGACGAAAATTATGACGAAATTTTTATGGCGAAATTGGCATCACAAAATTTAGTGATGAAAAAACTCAATTTTAGTTTCTAATTTGCGATAAATATTTTTAATGCAAAATTTGTCGCTAATTTACGATGAAATGTTTTTGTGGTAAAAATTTATCGCAAAGTAGCAACAAAATATTTTGCTGCAAAGCTCATCAGTAATTAGTATTCATAACAAATAAGCAACCAATTTGTTCGTCTCAAAAATTGTTGCTATTTAGCAATGAAAAAATATGACTAGTTAGAAATGGCATTAGCAATGAATTTTGATGAAAATTTAGTGATGAATTTTGCAATGAATATTCTTTAGGGATGAACTTAGCCATGAATTTTTATTAATTGATGAATATATTTATGATACCTTTAGTGACAAATTTTGTGACAAACACTGTTTAGAGATGAATTTTGCAACAAATTTATATTAATTTGTGAACATATAATGAAATTAGTTCTTCTATTTTTCAATTTTAAAATCTAATTAAAAAGAAAATTAATTTGTAAAATTTCTGTTTAATTAAAATATAATAATAATATCAAAAAACAAAATACATTTATTTAAAATATCCAAAATACTAAATAAAACATCCATTAATAATGAAAATCTCATATAAAAGCCTTGAAACATGCTGCTTAATCAATAAAACCATTAATTATATCATCGTCATCACTAATCTCATCATCATTGTGCTGCTTATTATTGTGCCCATCACTCGATTGATGAATAAGAGGTGGGAAAAGAGGAACCTGATTGTGATTGAGGTTGAGATATTGCAAGATGAATTTTGTTCGAGACTCCAAAGATTTATATCATTCATTGACCTCTCATATTTCTTCATCTTTCTGTGACTTGAGTGATTCATATTATTGTTTGACTTTTCTTATTTCTTCTTCCTTCTATAAAAGTAGATTTTTTATTGGCACAATTTTTGGGTCATTTGTTGCTCAATCTGTGTCCTTCTTGAAATAGCTGCATTGGTAGATGAAGTTGAAACAGCCTTTGTTGTGTTGACAAGGATCCCATCCCAAATATTTTTCCTCTTTTTATCCTATCTGATGCCTCTATCCACAATGCCATGCTATCAACTGATGGCTCAGACGAAGCAACACCATCATCACTACTAGGATAAGCCATTAAAAGTTCATCATATTTGTCCTGCATTAACAATATGGATGAAAATAATTAACTTTATATATATATAAATACCATAAATATTAAAAGCATTCATGGATTTGATTCTAGTTTCCATAAGGTTCAAAGCATCATATTACATACCTTAATAGCTTTTGCTCTCTCACCACTCCATGTCTTATCTTTTTTTTTGAAATGTGCATTCAAAGGTAGCCATATATGTAGGTTCAGTCCCCAATTTAACTGCCTACAAAATATAAACATAAAATCAGTAATTGAATTAAATTAACTTACAACATGTTTAACACATTTGCCATTCTTTTTCTATGCTCAGCGATATTGATAGAGCCTCCAGCATATGTGGCAAACCCTTGACAAGAATTAAAAGCTCGATTCTTTTTATTCTATTCACTCTTTTGCTTGCTCTTTTTAGTTTCCCAAATTCTTTTTATTTGGGTCCAATTTTCATCTGTAATAAAATCTGGCTTTTTTTGACTTTTTTTTGCTTTATTCAAAACATTTCGTATGTGATCACCAACTTTCTTCTTCATTTTACTTCATTCTTATCTATTTCATCCCATTTGAATATCCGCTGCAATCAATAGAAAAACAACTGACTTTATTTATACTGAACTTAGTTTGTGAGAAAATGAAATGACAACTTACTTGAAACTCATTCCACCATGAATCCTTAACTGCTTATCGAGTGCTAGAGTAACTGATCCACTGCCCCTCTAATGGTTATCAACTATTTTATTAAGTTTCCTCACAATATACGTAGCATTCGTGAATCTATAAACATGTTAGAAATGAAAAAGGTTCTTAAGATAGTTAAAAGAAACTATATTCCTTTAATTTGGCGAATGAAATGCTTACGAATCTCTACATGGGCATATCATCTGTTGGTTATCTTCTTCGCCTGTGTTTCCCAAATCATTTGAGTGTTGCACTGAAGAAAATGGAACTAAAGAGGGTGGAACTAAAGAAGATGGAACTAAGATAGATTCAGTTCGCATGTGCCTAAGTTGTCCCCCAATATGTTGTTCATGGTTGGAAGAAAGGCGCATGTTTTATGTTGTCCACTAGTGTATAGTTGTTAAAGGTTAGATGAAGGGGATGGGGATGAGGACAGAGAAGAGGAAAAAGCCTGCCTTCTTTGTGAAGTTCTACCACACTTGTGACCTCCACGTTTATACTAACAAGTAAAAATGTTAGACAAATATGGAAAAAAGTATGAACATATATTAAAAATATATAATACATTACAACCATAGTTAAACAAAAAAGTATGAACATGTATTAAAGATATATAATACATTACAACCATAGTCACATGCATATAAGTTAATATATATTTATGTATGTGATCATTAAACAATGAATTGCATATTCTATATATATATGCACAAATTCTAAATAATCAACTACCTTCAATTATTAGCTTTGTCTTTCTAGCATTCTAGTTTCCAGCCCACAAAATCTTGAAAGGTATTGGTAGACCCTTTTAATTGGGTTAATTCCATATATTGGTTTCTAAAGCTTCTTACTTTCTAATGGTCCAACAAAATTACAATCTTTATTTTCTTCTAATTTTTTTCGAGATTTGGTATTAAAAATAAAATTTAATGTGTTTATTTTCTGTTTTAAAATTTTTTATTATTTTTGGTTTGAAAAATTATTTGAACCATTCTCAACAAATTTTAAAAATTTTCATAGCAAATTTAGCAAATTGATACATATTTTTATAAAATATAATAAAAGAATACTTGTCAGTTTTTTAAATTCCCTTACAAATTTAAAATTTTCACTAACATCCTACATACAAACTACAAAATATGTAGTTTTCCTTTGAAATTACAATTATACAATCATAAGTAAGCAAACTAATCAATTGCCTAATTTTCAAACAAAGGTTAAGTATACATCATTTTCATCATGTAACGTCAGCTCTAATTCATCTCTCTATATATATATAATATTAATTGTGAAAACATTTATGTTAAGCCTATTTAAAGAAATGAAATTTCAAAAAAAAAAAAATTCAAATAGAAATTATAACATAAATAACTTTTCATCTCAAATAAGAGTTTATTTGAGATTAATGTTCGTTTTTACAAGAATTTACCTAAAAAATTAAAAAAATTTAGGGAGTTATTAGCATTTTAGCCAATTCTTTTGACAAAAGCAATTAATAGGCTTAATAAAAATAAATTGTGATTGTCTAGAAATAAGAATAAGGTCCAAAGAAGCCTACATGAATGAAGCCCAAAACATGTACAAAGAATAAGTTCTTAGTTCACAACAATTTCATTATATCCTATTCCTACAGGATAGGCAAATAATCTTTTTTTATCTTGATCTTGAGTTGGGACTTTGGGGCTTGAAAGGAACTGAATGATGAGGAAGGGTTTATGAAGTAAGCTTCAAAGACTATTATTTTGATTATTAATCTTAATTGCTTTCTTATTATTTTAGTTTTTTCCTTAATTTTTTTTCTTCATTAGAAATTTATGTTGGATATTAAAGATTCAAGTTCTTATTTTAGTTTTAGATTAGCAACATATATGTTTTGATAATTGGTGTTGTAAGGGAACTCCAATTTTCCCCCCAAGATTCTAGCTTTCCAGATATGATAAAGTTAAGCAAAATAAGCTACACTCAGCAAGATAGCCTATAGAGAATTTCCCTGAAAATGCTTCAACACCTAGTCACAATTCAGTCTGTCAATTTCAACTTACCCAACTGTCGGTACTTTTACTTCACTTATCAAGCCTCAAATATTCTAAGTCTAAAAATTTGGTTGACCAATGACCATCCTGTTATTTAATATATAGGGTTAAAACTAATGCAAAGGTAATAGTTTTTGAATAGTCATACACTGCTATTTTCACCTAATTTTTATTTTATAGATATATAGTTAAGCTATCTATTTTGTAGGCTATATTCGGTTGAAGCTGCAATCGTGCTAGTAGAAAAAAAAGTTAAATTGATAAATGCTTAACCTATAAATTGTTTGACTACTAAAACAGAGTCCAAATTATTTTTTTGTGGAACACATAAGCTAAAATTTCCAAAAACAATAAAAAAAACAAAAGAAAAAAATTAAAGGGAAAAGACAAAAGAAAGAACACATAGCCCAAATTATAAGAAAAATGAAAGTGCAATTCAAAATTAAGGAAAATAGAAATTGACCATCCTGGTGAAATGCGATGACTTAGCTCAAAGGTTGGTTTTGCTACGAGATTTTCCTTCCAAGTGTAAGACGATGTGAAGGATAGGCAGTGAGAAACCCACTATAATTTTGGTTTGCAAGAGTTTTTCTGCTAAGAGTCTCTTTGTCTTTTTTTTTTTTTTCAAGTTTTTGAAGTTGCATATAAGAAAACCCTACGTTTAAAACATTATGGGCCTTATGGCAGTAGGCTAATACCTTAAATAATAATTTGTATGCATGCTTAATAATGGTCAAATGTAAAATTAAATTAAAATATATGAAAAATATATTTATTAAGATTTTATTAAAAAATAACAAATAAAACAAAATGAAAGAAAAATCATTCGACATTTTTATTAAGTATGAATTTTAATGAATTCTCTTACTATGGCTTTTGGTGAAATAGAGATTAATTATTTTGGCAAATTTATATTTTATTGATATATTATATATAAATTAGTGAATCATTTAAATAGAAAAATATAACAGTGAAGTTAAGCATGGCTGTAAAAACTTAAAATTACTATTTTGCATGTCCTTGCATGGCAGACCATTATTCCATTTCGTCCCAATTAAAGTTCAACATAAGTTATTTACACCAAAATTATTTTAATTAATTAAACACATTAAATTCTTTCACTATGGCTTTTTGTTAATTAGAGATTAAACTTTTTGGCCCAAACATTTTGGCCACATGGATTTTGATGTGGCCCAAATATCTTGAGCTTTGTTGGTCAATTTAATATTTGATGTTGGGTTAAGATTTGACCGGATCATCTTTAGGCTAAGGTTGACGAGGCTTAATGCAATCTACAATTGTTTAAACAAATTTCATTATATTATCAAAGTTTTATATTTTATATACGAATTAGTATAGTAACAAATAATTTATAATATAAAGATAATTAAAAAATAAATATGACAATTAACAACCTTTTGAATCTATTTAGGAAAATAAAAAATTGAATTTTTAGTATATCGGACTCGAACTACAAAAATATTAGCTAAATTATTATTTATATTTTTATTAAATTTTAAAATATAGATAACATCTTTTAATATTTATGCTAAGCATTTATATAAAATGTTTGATATAAATAAGAATAGAACTACTATATTTTGGATTTTTTGTTACCCGATGTTTTTCAATCTCAATATTTTGGATCGAACCTTACAAAATATAAAGTAGATCTTAAAATTTAGACAAATTATAATATTAAAATTAGAGTTAAAGCTTTTATGTTTTTCACCTGCATTAAAAACTCTCAATAAAATGATAATGAAAAAAGTTTGGCACGTAGCAAAAAAGGTTGGTGGCAACTCCATGTTGTTCAAATCTTGTCTAATGGTCAAATATTTATTATCATCTTCATCTTCATCATCAGCATCATCTTAAGCATCATCCTCATTATCCTCATCATCTTCATCATCTTTCTCAAAATCATATTCTTCAACACCTTCTAAATTAGATTCACAAATTTCAATTGGATCTCGTCTATCACTGCTCCACATGGATCTCGTAAAGTTTGAATGTTATATTCCTTAGTTTCAACTGTGTTACTAGCTTCCTCTTATTGATATGCTGTATCCTTTTAGTGTTCCTCAATTTTTCTTCATGCTTTGGTTTTACATATGGCCTACCAATCAGCTTTGTCACTTTTTAAGCTAGGATAGTGTAGACACCTTATTTTGTCCGGGCTAATTTTTAGCAATCCGGGTTAATTTTTGTCACGTTGTCAACATCCTTTTCAAAGCCTACAAGTTGTGGCACCTTTTTTAAAGCCCATAAGTCAGTGGCACCTCTTCAAAGCCCATAAGTCAGTGGCACCTTCCTAAAAGCCCACAAGTCGTGGCACCCTCTTTAAAGCCCACAAGTCATGACACCCTTTTCAAAGCCCATAATTTAATGGCACCTTTTAAAGCCCACAAGTTAGTGGCACCTCTTCGAAGCCCATAAGTTAGTGGCACCTTCCCAAAAGCCCACAAGTCGCCTTTTCAAAGCCCACAAGTTAGTGGCACCTAAAGCCCATAAGTCTTAGCACCCTTTTTAAAGCCCACAAGTCAGTGGCACTTCTTCAAAGCCCACAAGTTAGTGGCACATTCCTAAAAGACCATAAGTCAGTGGCACCTTTTAAAGCCCATAAGCCAGTGGCACTTTTTTAAAGCCCATAAGTCAGTGACACTTTTTTAAAGCCAACAAGTCAGTGGTACCTCTTTAAAGCCCACAAGTTAGTGGTACCTTCCCGAAAGCCCACAAGTCGTGGCACCCTTTTTAAAGCCCACAAGTCGTGGCATCCTTTTCAAAGCCTATAAGTGAGTGGCACCTTTTAAAGCCCATAAGTCAGTGGCACCTTCCCAAAAGCCCACAAGTCGTGGCACCCTTTTCAAAGCCCACAAGTCGTGGCACCCTATTTCAAGCCCATAAGTCAATGGCACCCTTTTCAAAGCCAACAAGTCAGTGACACCTCTTAAAAGCCCATAAGTTAGTGGCATCTTTTTAAGGCCCACACGAGCTGGTGGCACCCAAGTCTAGGTTAAAGCCTGCACGAGCTGGTGGCACCTAAGTCAAAGCCTATACAAGCTGGTGGCACCTAAGTCTAAGTCAAAGATCGCACGAGCTAGCGGTAGCCAAGTCAAAGCCCACACGAGCTGGTGGCACTTAAGTCTAAGTCAAAGCCCGCACGAGCTAGCGATACCCAAGTCAAAGCCCATACGAGCTGGTGGCACCTAAATCTAAGTCAAAGCCCGCACGAGCTTGTGGCACCTAAGTCTAAGTCAAAGCCTGCATGAGCTGGCGGTACCCAAGTCAAAGCCCACACGAGCTGGTGGCACCCAAGTTTAAGTCAAAGCCCGCACAAGCTGGTGGCACCCATATCAAAAATCCATATTACTCCATACCTGTCTAAGGGGGTCAAACCTTAGAAAACCTAACAACCTAGTGTTCTGGGGAGCATCAGTCTACCCTGGACAAATAGTGTCTATTTGTCTTTGCCCTGTTCCTGATTCTTAGCAATGGTAAAAGAGGGGCAGCTGTAGACACCTTATTTTGTCCGGGCTAGTTTTTAGCAATCTAGAGCATAGACCTAAGAGGGGGTGATGAATGTCGCCCGACGAAAAAGTATTTTGAGGAGGTCAAGAAGGCTTAGGGATCATATCAAAGGTAAATGCAAAGATGTGGTGTTAAATGACGTAGTTTAAGGTGAACAGGGATAAAAGATATGAGAAAATTCATAATTTTACTTGAATGTATTGATACATGGTTCTTACGTAACGATATAATGCTCCAACTATCCAAAAATTTAAAATGTCCCCATTTGTATCGATACAACACATAGATGTATCGATACATAAGCCTCTGTATCGATACAAGACCTCATGTATCGATACTAGGCCATGCCAAGACCGAAACATGCATTCTGTAAAGAAATGTATCGATACATATCAACATGTATCGATA
>JBBYHL010191320.1:0-28531 GCA_038381835.1 Adansonia madagascariensis | reverse complement strand
CGTAACTCAGAACATAGGTTTCAATAGGCATCCGATCATGCCTAGCCTGAAATGATCGGTGGCGACTCCAAGCATTGGCCATTTCGTGATGGTCATCCGAGACCAATAAGATGAGTGATTCGTCTTATGGTCCCTCTCACTGTATCATAAGTCGAGAATCTGTACATTCTTGTTCTCATCACATCGTGAGAGAAAAGTCTCGGTTAAGAAGACATTTTCCAAGTCAGGAAAATATTTTAAGTCGTAGCACCCATAGATCCGCGAGGATCCACCCTGGGGTACATTGTGACACTTTTTTCGCAAAAGTAGCTTTCATTTAGCTCATAGCTTTTAATGAGCCTAACACAGAAACAACTCATTATTCAATTATATTGTCATAAATAACACTATATTACCTATTCCTGAAAAAAAAGAATATGTATATATATATATGTTTATATATATAGAAAAGAATAATCAATCATAAGTCTATGTTGCCTTATACTTCTAATTTATAAAACCAAAGAATTAAATATCATAATGTCAATATGATAACCATAAGAACCTATGCTATCATCTTCAATTTTTTTTTTGCCATCTACATCTACTTTTCGTTGGTTGATATTGCATAAAGTGAATAACATAAACATTAACTCGTAATCTTTAAATCCAAATGCAACAGCTTACTACGTAATGGTTTTTTATATTCATATTGCTATATTTAATGAGTTTATCATAGAATCAATTGTATTATTACTTGCTAATAATTCAAAAAGGCATATTTTGATTTCTTAACCTTCCTTATTGTCTTTATTTATTTTGCCCTATACTTTGATTAACAATTGTTTCATTCTCTTCACCAACTTCTACCATTTCTTTAAATCTATAATAAAATCAAACATAATCAAAGTTGTCCAAGGTAACTCTTATGTTTTTCATCAAAGCTAAAAGATCAAAAACATTAAAATTACTTTCTTTAAGATAGATAAAAAAAATTGAAGGTTTCAAATAAGTTTTTTATATCTAGAAAAAATAACTTTAATGTGCCAATATAAACCTTATAGCAGCGTTTGCCTGTATAAACCAGTTAATACATGTAATGTTGTACTTATATTCTAATTTGCTTATAATTGTTTTTCCATATAACACACATTGATTCATCAACTATAAATATTGTTCACAATGTTGATACATACATTTTTAATCTTTTTGATGATTGAGGAAATTATAAGTACATAACTTTAACATGTTTCATTTGTCTACATATATATGTCATGCAGAGTAATATGGAAAATACATAATTACTATGTCATCCTAGTGGAATACTATTTGAGAATATGGATTTTCATTTAAAGGATTAACTATTCTTTGCCTATTTATTAATTACTATCAAAAGCTAAAATTATTTTTGAAACTTCAAGGCAAAAGAGGATAGTTGGTTATGCTGAACTAAACCAGCTCAACATATAACTTGTATAGCTCTCGCGTGTTGTGACCAATATTAGGCCATTGAATTATTGAATGTATAAATTCTTTTTGTTGTCATTTGCCCAATTTCTTTCTTATGAAAAAATTAGATATGTTTTTATTTAAATATCCAAATTTGTTTTATTCTAAATAACAAGCTATAGTTTTTTGAAATATATAACAAATAATAGGTACATCAAAATCATAATAAAACCAAATTAAAGTTCTTAATTTTGACTAGTTCATCTATTCGTATAATTAAAACCACCCAATTCACATAATTAAGCTGCCATTTTAGGTGTTAGGACAAAACACTCTTTGACAAATGAAAAAGCAATTAATTTTATGGATAATTATCTCATACAATGAAACAATTAGTGCTTACAAAAATAATTTTGAGACCAAGGAACTATTTTTTTCAAAAAATTAAAAGCAGTCAAAATTTTAACTAATGAAGGAAAAAAGCAAAACTTACTAAGGAACAAGACGAATGGATGGCTACAAACTTTACAATGCCATCAAGGACCTCTTAGCTTCTAAATAAACATCGGAGTCATCCGAACCTAAAGTTAGTATGTATAACGTATGTAGAAGTAGACGAAGATACGCAGTTTTTGTTTGCCTCAATGAGAAAATGTTCCTATAAAGAAAAAAAAAATGGAAATGTGGGTCAGTAAAAAACTTCTTTGTGGAAATTTATTGAAAGTTGTCTTTTTGCATCATTCTTATCTTCAAATTTTAGTACTACATTTAAATTTGTAATTCAATCATCTAAGATTTTATGGATTAATTAAAGCATGTATATTTATGAAAGTTTATAAATATTTTTTATTAAACAAATATATAGCAATTATTTAATCTGTTTACGAAGTTTAAAATTGATCCACTAAAAATGTTAAAAAGATATACATTTTATAACTTTTAAAGCAGTCTTCCTTGTGAAGCACAATAAAAATTCATGGTCATAAAGCAGCTTCTTCCCATAAAATTCTTTATGTAAGAAATCTTATCATGTTAGATAACATGTTGTATTATCTATCTTTCAGTACATTATGTGTGTTTAACTATTGAATTTTTCCTCTTTGAATAAAAGGTAATTATTTACTTAAAAACTCACTTTCATGTCAATCTATTGAGAGTGATAATATATCTATGCTTTTGTAAATAATCATTAGAGCTGGGATAAAAGCATATAACTAGCTAGGTCATAACATGTTACAGAGTAGCTTATAAAGAGGTTGTTGTTGCCTCTATCAAAAATAGAGATTTTATGAACTAATAAATATTTTAAGTTAAATTCTAAGCATATTTATAAATATCATCACTATCTAAACTCTAAGTTGAAATTTAAGAATATTTAAAGGATAATTAGTTTTCATTATATATTATTCCTTATAAAATAGTTAGTTTTCAGTAATTTCCATTTTGGTTATTTTTTGGTTACAATTGGAGGAACCCATTCTAGACTCCTTGAATTTATATATTGCTAAATTTCTTTGAAGGTAATTATTCTCATATATATTTAAATAAAAAGCAGTTAATTTCATCAATAGTTATCTCATATAATGAAAAACAAAAACTGTTGCTTACTAAAATAATTTTGAGATCGAGGATCTTTTTTTTTTCAAAAAAATAAAAACATTCAAAAAATTAAAAAAAAGGAATGAAGCTAAACTTGTTAAAGAACAAGATGAAAGGGGTGGCTGCAAACTTTATACCACCATTAAAGACCTCTAATTTTTAGTTTTGCAAAAAACAATGCAAAAACAAAAATACACCAAAGAATTAATATGCACTGAAATAAATAGCTTCTAAACAAATAGCCATGACCTAAGCAGCATCGACTTTTATCATGCCTCTAAAAGTTACTCTACATGAACTACCAATGGCTATAAAAAGAAGGCAAACTGCTTACTTCAAGTTTGAATGCCTAAGTTTTAGAATCTATAGAACTAAAGGAAGATCTTGGACTCATATTTTTATGCTTCGAAAGGGATTAATGCTCGCGATTATAAGTTTAACGGTAGAATTTTACAACAATCCCTAAACCTATTTCTAAATATTTTTAAGTGAAAGAATGATAAGCCAAACTTTCTCACAGTAAGAAAAAGCAACTCTCCAACATATCTTTATATTCGTATTACCCATATAAGAAATTATAATTATTAACCTCTATTTGAAAATTTCATTATAGTACCAGTAGATACAACAACTTGATATGTTGTTCATAAATTTCTCAACTAGATTGGATATATCATTCTGGTCATGCCAAAAAAAGCTTAAGTGCCAGCATTTCTATGGCTAACACGAGATAGTTACTGATGAAATCTGGTTTTGGTAGCAAACAAAATTTAGTTTTTTAGTTCTCTCATAATTAGTTACAATATTTTTTTTCTATAAATCAATACAAAAAAATTCCTTCAAGAAAGAAAACAAATATATATATTTTAATTTCATGGTAATAATAATAAAAATAAATTTCATTTACCAAGCTTTGGCTCTTTCATTCCATTGTTTCTCTTAATCTCACCATTTAGCAAACTCTGGCACAGCTTTTAAGGCCTTTTGTTAACTAAAATTGAATTTTTCCCAACAAAATCTTGCTCAATGAGAAAATATTTTATGAGTGAGGTAAATAGGGTGGATAAGGGGTCAGTATGTGATGAAGGATAGGGGAAGATACAGGTGGTGAGGGTTAATAAAAAATTATCAATTTCAGAAGATTAAGTAGGTTTCGAAAAGAGATAATTTGCCAAGAGGATGGTTTATGATATTTGAATTTGAAACTTTAAGACAGGACATATTCATCACCACTAGTACCGATAATTATTATTAGTAGTCTAATTTTTATTTCAGCAAATTTAAAAGGTATAGATTAAACCTTTTCCATTTAACGGCTTAAATTTATTTAAGCTGACTGGAAGCATTTTTAACAACCTAATTTTAAAATTTTCCCTCCCTTTCCCTCATTCGTCTACTTAAAAAATTACATGTGTTAAGCCTTGGCAAGGTCGAGGAATAATAAAAATAAATAGTATAATGTATAGTGCTAGCTGCTTTTTCTTTTTACATATTTTACAAAGTTTTAAAATAAGTGATGCTTATTTTAGCAACAGAAAAATTCTTTTTATGTATAAAAGTGAGAAATTTCTTGAAGTGATATTTATGTTACATATTTATTCAAGTGATTACTATAATTAGATAGGATGAATGAGAGGCTAGTCTCACATTGAAGGATTTAAATAGTTACCGTAACACGACGTTAAATTTGAGAAGTTGACTGTCATATATTTTTATCGATACCTATAAAGTATTTATGCCATACTCACTCCAAAAAATTATAAATAATCAAGGAAAATTTTGTGTTGGCATTTTTTACCACAAGGTATTAAGTTGTCAATTTTGGGAATTAAATTTGATTATTTCATAGTACCACGAGTGTTATGCTCATGAAATTTTTCTTGATAAAAATAGTTCCAGATTTCAAGTTTTCATATTTATTATTTTTATAAATGAATGTTTTGAATTAATATGTTGGATAAAGTTCATTTTTATAAAATTTGAACATATTTTTGAAATTTTTCCATTTCCAAGATACCAAGTTTTCTATGTTGTAAATTTTTTTGAGAGATTTTTTAAGTTGGTAATTTTTAAAAAATTCTTCATATATTTTCAATGAAGTTATATTAAATAATTTTTTTTAAATTCAATGTATTTTTTGAGTTTTGCATTTTTTCAAATAATAATTTTCTTTTAAAAAAGTTTTTGCTCGTAAAATATTATGAGTTTGGAATTTTTAATTGCTTTTTTCTTGAACATAAAATTTCCTAAAAATTTATTTTTGAATTTTATATCAAAATTTTATTAATTTTATTTTTAATAGGCTAAATTTTATTTTTTTCCATTTCATGGGCCTTAAAACTCATTAATGGCTTGATAAGCCTATTAAACTTTTGATAAGCTTAATGAGCTTATTTTTATTTTCTAACAAGCCCAAGAAGCTTATTTTGATTAAAATTCAATTAAAATTTACGATGTGAAATTTTATTCTTTGAATATATTATTTTTAATTTATTACAATTTAGTCCCTATAATTCATTTTTATTTAAATTAAATTCTTTCTCTCTCATGTCTCTAGATGATGATGTCATGCATGATGACACATGCAAAATAACAAATTGATTAATTAAAATCTTATCAAAAATGAAAAATCTAAAAAAAAAATGAATAAAATAAAAAGTTAAAGAAAATATGGAATATTATGGAGGTGGCTAGAAGCCATTCAACCAAGGGGTTTCATACATCCCGTTGCAAACATTCATCCCCTATTTATAGGGAATGGTTTCTTCATTTTGGATTCTTGGCTTTACATGAGAAAAAAACACTAAAAGACATTGAAAATTCCTAGGTTTTTAAGCTTTAAAGGTAATTTTTCTTGTAAAAATTTTAATTTTTATTTATTTTATGTTTGATTCTTCATTTTAGTGAGCTTTGTGACTACTTGAGCTCATGGATTTTGATCCATGTTGAAAGGCAAAGTTTGAAAGCTGTTATCAAAGTTTTTTGATTTTGTTATTAAATTTGATTTTTACTAGTCTTAATTGATGTATTTTTAGGTTTTTTTTTTATAAATATTTTCATATTAATTTATGTTGATTCATTCGTTATTTATATGTTTTTATGCATATTTATGCTTCATAAAAAACTATGATATGTATGTATGTTTATATTCATGAAAATATGTGATAAATAAAATTATTTGAGTTGATATATATGCTGGCTGAATTTGTTTATGACTTTCGATGAAATGTTATTTAGTATTTTTATGAGATTTTGGAATATTTTATGAAGCATGAAACTTGCAGGGGCTCGAAAATAGTTTTTCCAAAATTTTCAAAGGACTTGGAAAGGTGTGTCCAAGCTTGGTTGCATCTGATCTTGATGATTTGGTGATGTTTTGATGATTTTTAGGTTATTTGGTAATTATAAAAAATATAGGGACTAAATTGTAAAAATTAAAAAAAAATTTGTGGCCAGTTAAACTTGGCCAAATCATGTAGACTCTTTTAGAAGTGTTTTCATGCTTAGTCTAATATATATGAATGTGTTTCATGCATTTCTTATCATTTTTGGGTCATTTTGTAATTTTAAAAAATTTAAAAACTCATTTGCAAAATTGTAAAATTTTTGTTCTAAAGCCATAAGTGCTTGGGGCCGAATTGATTATGTAATTTTTTGCATGTGTTTCATGTTGATTTGGATATGTTTAATATTTGATTTTGTGTTTTATTTCATATAAAGACTAAATTGTGAAAATGCAAAAGTTTTGTTTTAAGGCCCATTATACTTGGCCAAACCATTTGTAGACCGTTAATGGTGTCTTTTCATCTATTTTACATGTTTGAATGTGGCTTCTTTAATATTTTAGAATTTTGTTGTGTTTTTGTAATTATAGAAAGTTTAGGGACTAATTTGCAAAACTTGAAAAAATAACTCTAAGGCCATAAGTGGTTGGTCAAATACTTTTTTATGATTTTTAACATAATTTTTTGATGATAAATTTTTTGTTTAATTATGTGTTTATTTTGTGTAGGGACTAAATTGCAAAGTTTGCAAAGTTTAAGGATCATTTAGAAAAACCTTGCATTTTAGAGTTAATAAAATATTTTTGACATTTTAAGAATATTTATAGCATTCCTCTAGTCTTCTAAAGGGGTGGAAATTATGAAAAATTTTCATATTCTTCTGGGTTTTCGATAGGAGTATGAAATGTAACTTTGAAAAGTCTAGGAACCTATTAGCAGTTTTTTCATTTCAAGTCATCTTTTATGTCCAACTTACCTATGGATTATCATTCCATACAGCTATCGAGATACTTTTACATCAAAGGTAAATTTAAGGGTATTTTAGTAATTTTCTTGAAACTGATTCTTATGTGAACGCTGTGATACTTATATGTCAAAGATGCATAGTAAAAGCAGGTTCTCTCATTTATGAAGTCATCAAGTCCTTTAGGATTAATAGGATACTTCTATGTCAAAGGTTGACTTTAGGGACATTTTAGTAATTTACATCAGAACCAAGTCTTATGTAATCATTGGGATACTTCTATGCTGAAGGTGTACAATAGGAATAGGTTCATTTGTCTATAAGGTTATTGAATCTTTTGGGATATCGAGATACTTATATGTCAAGGGTACATTCAAGGATATTTCATTAATTTATTTTAAAACTGAGTCCTTTAAGGTCATCGAGAAACTTTTACATCAAAGGTGTACTTTAGGGGACATGTTGGTCAAATCAACCAAATTTGGATCCTTAGATTCTGTTTAACCGAGTCTTAAGTTATTTATTATTATTACTTAAATAAAATTAGAATTTTTGCAAATCAAGGTAATGTCTCCAATGTTAGAATAGCATGTGGAATTTCTCTAGTATATGAGAAGGATTCTACGGACTATTCTAATAATGAGATATCCTTTTTAAAAATGAAACTCGAGATTTTTTTTTTAAATTTTGAAAAAAAAACCTTTTGTGTTCCTCTGGTTATTCTGCGGGGTACGAAAGATATTTTGATTTCTTAAAACCTTTCATATTCCACCAGCTCTCTAATGGGGTACGATAGCGAATGGTAAAAATTTTTATGTTCTTCTGGCTCTCTGAAACGGTGCAAAATATATTTTGTTTTTCAGAAATATTAAAAACTTGATTTTCTCATTGGATTAATTAATTTATTTCATAAAATTTTATTTTTAAAAATAAGAATTATAATTACATATCGAATATTGAAACCAAATAGAAATCAAAATTTAAATTAACATATGATTAATAAAGTACTGATTACTGGATATCATAAGAGGGATCGATTCTTACTTGTGATAGTAATTGACTATCGAACCTTTTTAAGCAATCTTTGGAATGAACATAGACCTCGAAGTTTGTTTTTAAGGGTTTCATAAACCTCAAAACATAAACTATGATAAGAGATCAATCTCACCAAGCTAAAAGAGATTGGTGGCAACTTCAAAATAAATGGTTATTTTATAACAACTTTTAGGATTAAATCAAGTGAGCGATTCATCTCCACAACTTAATTCCCAAAACAAAAAAAAAAGAATGATAAGAAAAAATAATAATGATATAGCCCCTAAAATAAAAGAAAAATAATGATATATAGATATATATAGGAATAAGGGGTACACCTACCATTTTAAATCAGATGGGTCAGGATTTGTATTTGGGCCATGTTGTGACACTAAGTAAGAAAAAAAAGATTTTTGAAAAGCTTAAAGATCGAAATGTAGGAAGTCTTGGGGTAGCAAGTAATCAAATTACAAAAGTTTTATAAATAACAATAAACATGGCAGTGGAAATATAACAATAAAGACAATCTAAGACTTACTAAAGAGGATCATCTTGCATAATCTTGACTAATATTTAAGATCAAGAAACCTAAAGATCTATTGAAGATTCAAACATACCTTAATCTTGAGAAGTCTTTTAGTAACTTCATGACCCCATTATCAGAAAAACAAAGCCTGATTGTCATAAACCAAAGCTATCCAAGCGTTTAGCCTCTAACAGGTATCCATATAAATAACCCAGAAAACCTTCAACAAGGAATAGACTTTGTTGCCAGGAGCCGCGCTAATAGCTTAGGAACCTTCCTTTGCACTTAGAAGGTCTTGATTCAACAATCAAAGAGCCAAGAAGAAAGCAATTTCCTTCCAAGAAACTAAAGATTGTGCAATCTCCTTACGGTTTTAGGCAGAAAATGCCAACTAGGTTTCCTAAGCTTTCTTAGCCAATTTTTCAAGTGTCATCTATAGGGGATGGCAATCATAAGGCAATATACCAAGGGTTTAAATTTTTAATTTTTGAGAAATTACAATTTTCCTCTAACCCATTTGAACTCATTCAAATTGGGCCTAAACAACCATTGCTTGTATTAGACATATTGGGCCCATCTTAATTTAATTTCTACTAATCACTTTTATGTGTATGACCCATGAGGCCCCTATCATATTAGCAATAAATATAAAATAGCCCAAGAATGTTTTACATTATAGACCAAGATTGGCATCTAGCACTACATCATGGCCACCCAACATACAAAGAGTGTCAAGATGGTTTTAGCAAGCCCTTCAGTGTTTATTATCTCAGTATAATAAATATCCTTTCATTATATATCCCAGAATTAACAAGAGCATGATTTAGTGTCTACTCTTGGCTCATTTCGCATTAGTGTGCAACCCCTATGTGTTAACCCAATAATCAACATTGCCTTGGCTAAGGACTTTGAGTTATTCATGCCATACCCAAAACCACCCTACCATAAGTGTCTATCTATTATGGACCCATTCATGATGAAATCAAAGCATAACACTCCTTATACAAGATGACCTAGTGTCACAAGTTTGAGGATCACTTACATTATTGACACATGAGAGTATTTCCATAGACACTTCAGTGAAATATCAATGGAACTCTTATAGTGGGTCATGTTCAGTGAATTTGTTACCATAACAAGCAGCCATATGCATCCTATGCATGAAGGCTCACATATGCTAGTCTTTATGCATAGTCAATGCCTTGTCTTGATAATACGATGACCAAGAACGTTTTTAGAAACACAGCTTTATGCATAGGGATGTCATAATTATAACTATTTATAATTCCCCTACAAGGCCAATGTGTTTCAAGGGCTTTATCTACATAATATATTTATAACAATTATACAATTAACTCTTATTAATAAAAAATACCTTTATAACATCAAATAAATATAATGTTCAGTTACATGAAATTAGTAAATGATAATACCTTACAAGCCATAATTATTGGCTTGCAGGGCTTACACTAACACGAAGACCTGAGCAATCTTAATTTTCTCTTTTCCTTTTTTATCTTTTTTTGTAATATTTATGATGGTGAATCTATTTGGTTTATGCTTTCTTTATATATCATAAACTAAATTTATTTTTTTTAGAGTTGTAATGGAGCTCAACATATAGTTTGAATTATTTTAATCATTTTCTTGTTTTAATGATAATTGAGTTATTTATTCAATCTTGTTTTAGTGCTTCTAATCACTTAATCAACTATTAAATTGATTTGTTAATATTCATTTACAATTCATTTATAATCAACTATTAAATTGACTTAGAAAAGAAAATTTTGTCTTTGGACTTGAATTTAATACCATATGTTCATATTCATTTATAATCATGAATTAATTTGCATGTTACATAGGAATATACGAGCATGTTATATGTAACAAAAATAAAGTCCTAGCTTAATAGTTTCACTTTAATTCAATTTGCGAAAGAATATATTAAATTGTTTAAGATATTTTTAGATGACTATTGGAAGATATCTATAAATAAATTAGAACTCTGGGCTATAAATACCTTATTGACTACTCAAACATCTTTCTATGTCTTATGTTCTGCTCAAATAGTACATTTGTGGTTTGGACCATAAATAAGGTAAAATCAAAATATAACATTTTTTCTATTCTTAAGTTAAAAGATCACTTATATAACCATCACATGAGAATGTTGCTATAGACAATTAGTGAACTACTAAGTGATATTTTCATATTGAGCAATGTTTAATGTACTAATTTTATAACAAGTACCTTATTGTAATGTGCCAAATGTGAATACAACATGCTAGACTTGGAATAGATAAAATTTTTATTCCTTAGATATTGGGATAGGACTTAATTGTTGGATCAATAGCTCATCTAGCTTAACCCTAAATAGTTATTATGAAATGACCAAAAGACATAGAGTTGCCACCAATTGTTTATTAGGTGAGATTGCTCACCTATTGGGGTTCATTTTTGGAGGGTTATGAAACCCACATAAACAAATTTTGAAGTCTACTTATTAACTAGAGATTCATATGAAAAGGGCTCTAGAGTCGGTTACGCATATAGTGAGACATGTCCCCTTTACGATGGATGTAAAATAGTACCTATTTATTATTTTTATCCTAAATCTTGATTAATATTGATTTTAATGTCTTGATACTTAATCATAATTCCCATATTTGAAATTATTTGAAATTAATATTTTTTTGTTCCAAGTAAATCGAGAATCTGTTAAATTTGAAAATCAAAATATTTTTGGCATACCTCCAGAAAGCTTGGAGGAATACAAAAGTTTTATTTCTTGTGTAAATCCACAAATTATAATTTATTTGTTTAAAAATGGTATTCCTTTGTTTAAAATAATCGATGAGGTGACTTTTATATATTGGAAGCACATCAATGGACTATATTAACTTAAGGATATTTCCTCGAATTTTTGAAAAACATGTACATTATAATTAACATATAAATATAGTAAATTTTAGGCATAGTATTATGAAAATTACTATAAATAACATATATCAAATTGCAAAATGATCCTTTAATTATGAAAAATAATCTAAATGGACTTAGCATGTATGTACATTATAAAATGGCCCTAAATCATAGAAAATGAATTAAAATGCATGAAATTTTGCATAATAATTCCTAAGTCATTGAAAATGACTTAAATATTTTTAAATTATATGAAATTGCATGAAAGTCGCTAGATCATGAAAAATGACCTAAATGACCCCAATATTCACCAATTGCATAAGAATCCCTAGATCATGAAAAATGACATAAATAACTCCAACATACATGAAATTACATGAAAGTCCCAGATCATGGAAAATAACCCCAACATATATAAAATTACATAGAAGTCCCTAGATCATGGACAATTACCTAAATAACCTTAAAATGCAAGAAACCATATGAATGGTCATAAATAATGAAAAATAACTAGAATGACCCTAAAATACAAGAAAGTTACAAAATATCCCTAATATGCATGAAACATTATGTAAAAATTTCAAAATAGTCCTTAAAAGTTTTTAACATATTTAAATGTACCCATAAACATTTTATTCCACCAATAAACATACAGGCATGATAAAGTACATGATTTTTACTCTCAAAACACCGTATTAACATGAACATACTTAAAGTTAGTATTACACACAATGATGTTTCCATAATCATAATAAAAATTCATGGACATGTGAATCATGATAATAATATATGAAAATATCATAAATGCATGCAACATAAAGTAGATGAAAGATCCCTAACATTGGATATCTAACAATGGCAAGAACAAAGAAAAAAACATGATGAAAGCAACCACAAATCATGCAACCTTATTTTGAAATTTATAAAAACAAGTTTTCTTTATATTTGTAAGAAACTTTTAACAAAAATTAGCAAAGAAAACCAAAAGAAAGCTTTTGATGATCATAGTTTAAGATTTAGCCATAAACATAGTTTCTACACCTGTGGCTTAAATAATCACCTAAGCATGGCTTATATCTTTAAGCTCACATAAAATGAAGAGAGAAATGAGTGAAACAAAGTGGAAAACAAGTAGAGAAACAACCTTGGATCAAACTAGAAGAAGTCTTTTTCCTTTTATTTTCTCTCTCTTTTTTAGTTTCTACCATGTTTAATTGAGAAGTAGCTCTCCACTTATTTTAGAGGCTTCAAGAGGTTTAAAACCTCTCTTGGCTAATTGTTTGCCATCCCTATGCACTTTTACTTAATCTTTGACAAGTCACCCAAGCTTGCTTCCAAGTAATCTCTCTAATCTTGAGGTGTTTTGACCAAAGAAACCAAAACCTTCTTATTAGGTATGGGTTCAGTTGAGTAATTAGACAAACTCAGTTGCATGCCCCCAAGGAGAAAACCTCACCCATGGAAATCATATCTTGGTTCCATGCAAGAAAGAGCTTTTAACTCTAACTTAAAATAATATCCCATTATATTTAAGCTAAACCAAACTTTAAATATTTAGAAGATAAAAACTAAATGCCATTTAGTCTTCAAACACAATTAAAACATTAAACTCATCTATTTCAAGCTCATTCAAACTTTACTAGCTTTAAGCTACATAGGTGGTTCTCATGCTTAAGTTTTGATGAAAAATGTTAATGAAAGACTTCTTACATTATTATAGAGTGATCTAAGGTCATTAGGAAGGTGAAATGTGAGAAAACTTAGGTAAAGCTTGTTCAAAGTGGAAAATGTCATGATTCAGTGCTTGTATCGATATAATTACATTTTGAACCAAAAATCCATAAAAAAATGACATTGTATCGATACAAGATGGTATTGTATTGATTCAAATGCATGTTCCAGGCTTGGAATGACTAAACTAGATAATTCATCAATACATCTTTGTGAATTTCATTAAAGTGACATTTTTTACATTCTAAGGGTTTTCAATTGATTAATTTGGTGCCTAAGCACATTTTTCTTTTCGCTTGGCATTGCGTTGCCTAGTACTTGATGCACGACACTCAATAGTCACCTTTTTTTGTTTTGTTATTTTGTTACCTTTCAATTAAGTCCTTGGATGTCCAAAATTGTTCAGGGAAGAGAAAGAAATTATTAAGGCAAAAGAGGTAGGTGCATTTTATCTGAAGTCTTAGATTAAGCATGGTTCATTTGAAAGGGGCTTACAAAAAATTAGGTATCTACAGTTACCCTTCTTTGGCTATTGTTGAGCATCAGCAGTAAGGCAAAGACTAAAGATAATATTGTCCAAGCTTTTTGTTTTCCTTTTTTTTGTTTTTCAATTTTTTTGTTTTTATCATTTTTTATTCTCCCCTTTTTTATACTAACCTAGTCGAGCTTGCCTTTAACTAGCTACATTAGCCTTATTCTCACTTATTTTTCTAAGCATTTCTTTAGTTAGCTACATTGGCATAAAATCTAAAACAATAACTTTGCTTAATTTACCTGTAACTTACTAAGTCAAACCTCAAGTCTGAAAAACCAACTTTACTAGGTTTACCTTTAACCTACAAGGCTAAGAACTATGCCTATATTATTAGGTTTACCTTTAACCTAGCTAAGTCAAATGTAAAGCACTAACTATTTCAGACTTGAATTCTGGTTACCTTTACTAGAAGCTTTTCGATATACCACCAAAGAATTATAATTGTTTTGATTATCACTATCCATTGTTTTGGATATACCATAAACGCTTGAATTCTATATGCCATCCTTAGAAACTTTAGACATACCACCAAAGACTTATATTTGTTTCAGTTACCAAATGCTTTGGATATAATACCAAAGGCTTATATTTATCTCGGTTATCAACATTGTAGAGTTGCTTTTATAGTTTTCTTAAATTTTTTGGATTCAAACACTGATGATCATTTTGTAAAAATCCTTAAATGCTTAAGATGCCTCCACTGAAGACTTTTTTTTTGAAAATTTCTTACATATACTTCAGTTCCACCACCAATGATCATTTTGTAAAAATCCTTAAATGCTTCAGATGCCTCTATTGAAGACTATGTTTGACAATTTTCTTAAATGCTTTAGATTCCACCATCAATGATTATTTTGTAAAAATCCTTAAATGCTTCAGATATTTTTATCGAAGACTTGTTTTGAAATTTTTTTTAACTATTTTAGATTCCACCATCGATGATCATTTTGTAAAAATCCTTAGATGCTTTAGATGTCTCCACTAAAAATTTTGCAAGTGTGTTTGATTGATTTATGGTTGTTGCAATTATAGTTTCCAAGCAAGTGCAAAGATGTAATAGTTTTAAAAATAGTGTTGTTGCTTATAGAAGTTAGACAATACGAATGCATAGATAAACACTAGTGCAGGTGCTCATTGAAATATGTATGTATAGATACCCTTGTCAAGAATGGTGCCAATGCTCACAAAATGATACAAATGCAAGAATCAACAATGATGCATGAGAAATAATACAAATGCAAATGTCATATGTTTTTAATGATATAAAGATCGAAACTTTTGTTTAGTTATCACTCGGGTCTAGCCTAATCATTCTTTTTTATTTTAAATCTAAATGTATTCTGAGCCTGCTATGCCCTAAGAAAGATTATTTCTTTTTCTAACATTCCCTATCATCTTGCCCTAATGATTTTTAAATTTTCCTAAGCAACCAGTATTAAATTTTCACTTAGTTATCTTCTTTTCATCGATTAATTCTTATCTGAATTTGGTGTTCTTTGTAGACACTTAATTTCATCCAGACTCATTTTCTGAAAGTCTTAGATATCTGAGAATCAGAATCTAGTGGCAAGCCTAGTAGAGGTCAACCTATTTTGTACATACTAGGCATTTTCTAGACTAATTTAGTCATACCTAATGGCCGCGTATGCACATGACAAAAAATCTGCAGTTTTGAGGGTCATTGAGCATAAATCTTGGATAAAAAAGACCAATGTTCAAGAGAAAAATTGGTTTTTAAATTTTTTTGTCAAATTTTGAAATTTATTTCTGTAGATAATATCACGGTTGAATTTCTCATTTTAGGAACTTTTGAAAATTTTTCATGTAATTTTGGGAGTCAACCATCGTTTAGTTTTACCAATACTTGTGTAATATTTATGCCGATATAACTCTAAAAAAAATTTAAGAAAAATATGTATTGGCTTTTTATACCACGAGGTGTAGAATTGTCAATTTTAGTACTTTTGAATTTTTCATAGTACTATGGGTGTCATATTCATGAAATTTTTTCTAGTAAAATTTGTACTTGATTTCACGATTTCATATTTATTATTTTATTGATTAGTATTTTAAACAATATGTCAAATTTGATTTATTTTTATAAATATTTAAACGTATTTTTGAAACTTTCTCATCTGTAAAATATGAACTTTTTTATTTGTAAATTTTTCTATAAAATTTTTTAGAGTTTAAAGTTTTACATATTTTCACATATTTCAATTAAAAAATTTTGGATATTGCTTTTCGAAATTTTGGTTCTTTTTTATTAAATATAATTTCCTTTTGAAAAGGTTTTTGCTCTTAAATTTTTATGAGTTTGAAATTTTTAATTCTCTTCTTTTTGTACATAATTTTTTTGAATTTTTTATATGAAAAATTTATTTATTTTATTTTTAATAAGCCAAAGTTTATATTTCCCATTTCATGGGCTTTAAAACCTATTAATTTTCCTAACAGGCCTGATAAGCCCATTAATTTTGCAACGAGCCCAATAACCTATTTTGCCTTCTAACAAGCCCAAAAAATCTATTTTGACTAAATTTTTAATTAAATTTATTCTGTGAAATATTTTTTCTGGAATGCATAATTTTTAGTATAATACAATTTAATCCATATAATTTGTTTTTATCGAAATTAAATTTTTTTCTTATCATTAAAAGAAGGTGAAGTTTCTAGATAAAGAGTCATTCTTGATGACTCCTACAAGAGATAAATTAATTAATTAAAGCTTATCAAAATGCATAAAAAATCCAAAAAAAAAAAAAAATTAAAAAAAATCAATGGCCATTCAGCCAAACTGATTTTCAACTAAGTTTGGCTGAACTTCCTCCTTTCAGCTAAGTTTGACCATTCAGGTATGAAAGAAAATGATAAAAATTTTCATGTTTTTTTGGTTCCCGATAGAGTGCGAAAGATCTTTTCATTTTTATGAATATTAAAAACTTGATTTTCTGTAATGGAATAATAAATTTGGGATTTAGATAATTTTGATATACGAGAATTATAATTACATATCAGATATTGAAATGAATAAAAATAAGAATATTAATTAACACATAATTAATAAGATATCAACTTTCGGGCATCATGACAGAGATTAATACTTCCTTGTGATTGTAACCGACTCTTGGACCCTTTTATACGATCTTTGGTATTATCGCAGATCTTGTAGTTTGTTTTAAAGGGTTTCGTAACCCTTGAGATATGAATTCTAGTAGGTGACCAATCTCACCTAACTAAAATAGATTGGAGGTGACTCTAAGATAAATGGTTGTTTTATAATGACTATTTAGGGTTAAGTCAAGTAAGGGATTCATCTTGACAACCTAGTCCTTAAAATCAAAAAAATAATGATATAAAAAAGTAGATAGGAGTGAGGGTATAGCTGCCTTTTGAGTTGGACTAGTCAGGATTCGTATTCGGGCCATACTATGACATTTTTCGATTGGGAAAACCCTTATCGCTTTTCATGACACCTTATTAGATTTCTTAAAATAATATTTGTTTAAAATCATTGGGTTAAAAGCATATGATATTCAAGTATATTGATGATCTCCAGTTAAAGGATTTTCTATGTCTTCAATTTGGCATTTTCAAAATGGTTTGGCAGATTAATGGAAAATTTTGACTAGTTTGAAAAAATTTCATGATGAGTGAGATATATGCCCCATTTTCTTAGGATTACGAATGGATCAGGCTTTCTGAAATTTGCATTCCTTTGAAAATCAGATAAATTTAATGTTTTTTTAAGTTTTGTGAATGTTAGTATTTTGATAGCCACCAAGATTAGTCATGATAAGTTCATGAATGAAAAGTTAATTTGGTAAAGGTGAAGGGTCTAAAATCTAGAGTTGATCCCTCCACATAAGAGATGACAATTTTAGGATATTCAAAGAATTTTGGATGCCCTTAGACTTTTTTAAAATGATAATCTTGGTAATCAGTGAATGATACTAAAAATTCTCTTATTTGCTTTAGATTACTTGTTTCTTGGTTTTCACCCTAGATCTTTATTTTTTTTTTCATTTTTCATTCCTTCATCATGCTTTTAAGAAAAGCTTGAAACCTTCTGACAAGAAATTTTTCTTTAGGAATTGTCTCATTAGCTCAAATAACCATATTTAATCCAAATGGGCTTTTCAAGGTACATAATGTAGGCCATGGCTCACTGTTTAAAAAGATAGGATACATATGAAAGGAAATCCTGGGCTCATGCATATCGATATAGGCATAAAAATTAATCAGAATTAAACAAAAAAAAACTTGAATTTTCTCAAGATCTTAGGTAAAGATATATAGATGATCGTATAGCAATACAAAAAACATAGATCTGATAGAAATCATACTTACTTAGAGTCATAACTCTAAGTGTGCTGATCCTTGCACAAACGCACTATGGGTTGATTACTCTGATCTCTTCTTGAGCCAAAAGTAGTCTGAGTGTTCTACTTTTAATGATGATCCACATAGATGCCTCTTAGAGCTTTCATGAGGTCTGATGATTCTCCAGTGCTAGCCAGGAAGCTTTTCAAGCCTCAACCAAAAGATATATAGCCAGCATGTTTAGAAAAATGAGATCGATAAATTTAAATTAACAAATTTTGACTATTTCTTGACAATTTTTGAGAAAGAATGGGGTTGGAGTATCCTCTCAAAAGACAAGGTTGGAGTATCCTTCCAAGGATGAAGTTAGAGTATCCCTAATGGAAACTTCAATGATTTTAGAGAAACAAGCTTGAAAGCTTTATCTTAACAAAGGTTCGGTAATTTCTTAACAAAATGACAATTTTTTTGACAAAATAGGTTATTTTTAATAAAAATAAGGGTGATAAAGCTTAAAAATTTTGTGTGCCTTGATCTAAGACTACGAGAGTCAAAGAATGTTCCTTTTGACTAGATGGATTGAACAGGGTCACTTGGAGGAATTCCAATGCCTTGGAGTGGGAGTTCGGAGGAATAAACTAATCTTGAACAATGATGAAAATAGGGGACAACATCATGCTATCCCCATTTTCAATTTTATTCTGGACAAATATGAAGGTTCCAGGGGTCATGTAAGGTACCATTGAAAAGTTAACTTAATAAGAATCAATATGAAATTATTCCAAAAATCCTAGAAAAATTGCCTCCCATGTGGAAATATTTTTCAAAGTAGGGACTGGTTTGACAGTGGTAGCATATGGAGGGGAAGTAGTGCAGCTGATTTTGAAAAATCATTTTAGATTCATAAAGAATTGTTAAATCACAAAATATACCTTTTTAAAAAGGGATTTTCACAAACTTTTAATGAAAAGTATTTCAAAAATCCAAAAAAAATCATCTAGTGGGCCAAAACAACCTAAATAGAATGTGAATCATTGATTCTAGGGGTTTCAGATAGCAAAACTTTAAAAAATCATAAAGCCTTCATGGGAAATGATCCAAGGGCAAACAAGACATAATTAGAATGGTGGTTCAATGCCCTCATAGGGAAAATGTCAGAAAATTTGTGAAAATTTGTTTGTGGTTCAAAAATAAATTTTCATTCATGAATACAATACTGCCAGCTTAAAATAAGGGAAATTTTTGGTTTTCTTGGATTTTGCTAGCTAAATTTGAGCCATGGGCATCTGAATGTTCATGGTAGAAAACAATGAGTGACATGGGCTTCATGAGCTCATTTACATAATCTTAGAGTAGTTTAGGATGATGAAACAGCTCATTGACCATGCCACTAACACAAGGACCCTAGGCAAAGATTAAGGTATAAACAAGTTTGGACACTAAAAAAGGACATTTTATTTAAAAAAAACAGGAATATCTAGCCTCTTTTAACCTTAAATCCTAACTTAAATAGCTTAATATTACTAAGATTAAATTGTCAATTTGTGAAAACTAATGACCAAGATTAATCCTATCATTTAGGTTAATCTTAATCTAACTTGGGGTGTCATTTTCTTAAATATATATATATATACACATCAACACATCAAACAAGTATGGTAAAAACTAAAAAATAAATCAGTAATATTAAAAATTAAAGGCATAGAACAAATATCATCAGAGGCATTTAAACAAGTATTTCATAATGATTAAATACAACCTCAAACATTAAAATGTCACCTTATATCCCAGTACCAGTTTTAAATTGTTTTTGACATTTCATGCTTGAAGATTAGGTGAGCCTCGGTGGCTGGTTTCTTCCCTCATATAGGTGGCCTAGGTTTCAAACCCAGGCCATTCAATCATAAATTTTTTTGTTCTTTATTTTCTTTTATTTTCTTTTTTCTTTCTTTCTTTTTCTTTCTTTTTCCTCACTCTAAGACTAGAACACAGAAAAATTTTCAGAAATTGATGATCGACCACTGACCAATTGCTGACCACTATGGTCGATCATCACTTGTCGATAACCGTTGGCTCTTAAACTTTACCTCTATGCTCTTTCTGACCTCATCTTTCCAAAATCTAAAGTTAATTTTTTTCTAAATCTTTTTAGATTTCTCTAAATCTATAAGAGAAGTTTGAACTTTTTACATCAAATTTGACCAGCATCCATTATTGGATCATTCCTAAACTCTAGTACATTCTTCCTTTTGGTATGAGCCTTTTTTTCATCGTTGGGATTCTCAAAATAAGCACCGAAACCTCTTCAAATGAAAAACCCCACTTTGAGTTTTTTGATTTTTTTATATTTTTTTGAAAGCTTATTTTTCTTTTTTTTTTGAGGTTCTTGAGGAAACTTTTTTCTTCAATTTTCTTCGATCTTTCCTTATATGAGCTTCCTTTCTTTGGTGGTTCTATACGTCAAAAAAAGCTGAAACGACTGGTGGTATGGGAACCAGATCCATGGCAAAAGCTCCGTGGTTGGTTCTACAAATGAACAGAGTTGTTGCCATGCTAAGCATGGCAGTCGACTCTTTTTTTTTTTGGTCTTTTTTTGTTGTTTTTTATTTTTCATTTGTTTTTATCATTTTATGATAAAAACCTAGCTTTGACTTGTGGGTCATAAGTGACTCATTTAAAAAATGTGGCCTAGGTTCGAAACCCAGGCTTCTCCTTTTTTTTGTCTTTTTATTTGTTTTTGTCATTTTGTGACACAAATGCATGCTTGGTATATTGGTCATAGGCAACTTATTCACAAGGGCGGCTTGGGATTGAAACCCAAGCCTCTCTTTTTGTTTTATTTTTGTATTTTTCCAAACAAGCTTAAATTAAAATGAATTAAGCCTAATTAATCCGAATCCGAATCCAAATTAAAAGTGGCCTGATTAATTGAATTATTTCGAATAACGAGTGTACTAAAAACTGCCTGGATAGAATTTGATGGCTGCAGCTACCCCTTCTTGGCTGTTGTTGAGTATCAGGAACAAGGCAAAGATCAATTGACATCATTTTGTCTAGGGCATGCTTGATTCTACCTCGTGTTCCTATAATGAAAAGACTAAATTTAACATAATGCCAAGATAAAATAAAATTTTGGCAGTGCTTCCAAGATTTTCTTAGCAAAAGGTAAAGTATGAATTTTTAGATGAAAAACCTAGACTATGATCTTAGGCCTGACTTATCCCTAGGTTCGACTTAAAATGATAGAGTGCCAATGTGTCGAATCACAGCCAGTAACACTGGACTTTTGATAGTTTTTGACTAATTTTGGATAAAAGACCTAGACTTTGATCCTAGGCTCGACCTATCCTTAGGTTCGACTTAAAATGACAAAATGCCAACATGTCGAATCCCAAACAACAACATTGGTCTTTTTGAAAAGATTTCTTGACAAAGTGTCTTGACTAAGGTTTTTGACAAAAGTTCTTAATAGAGGAGTTCTTGACAGAGTGTCTTGATTGAGGTTCTTAACAAAAGTTCTTGACAAAAGATTTCTTGATAAAGTGTCTTGACTAAGGTTTTTGACAAAAGTTTTTGACGAAGGATACTAATAAGTCAGATCATAGCATTCCAACAACATTAGCTTTTGAAAAAGATTCCTTAACAAAGGGTTTTGACTGAGTTTTTTGACTAAAATTCTCAATAGAAGATGCCAATGAGCCGAATCATAGCATTCAAATGACATTAGACCTTGAAAAATGATTTCTTGATAAAAGGTCTTGACTGAGGTTCTTGATTAAAGTTCTTAATAGAGGATGGTAATAAGTTAGGTCACAAAATTTAAGCAATGACGTCAAACTTTAGAGAGGTAAGGGTCCCACTTGAGCAATCTCTCGATTTGCCAATTTTCAATATTAAAGATTCTTACCAAAAAGTTCATCAAGATTCGATAGATATTGCTTGACATGATGCTGGTAGGATGATTTTATGCTATGACAATATGAGTGCATGATATAATAACGTGAATGTGAGTTTCTTGACAGTGTGACTACATGATCAATGCATAAGGTCTAATATGGGAACATACACTAAAATTTTTTCTTTCAATTAGGAGCCATTTTCTTATGCTGCAATTTAGACATTAATAGACCTTGTGATAATGACTCACTTGATGCTTGGATAATCATTTTCTTGACTTGATATACTAGTCGAGCTTTTCTTAATAGGTTAAGAATTGCGTTGGTTATGTTTCTTGACTTCTGGTATTTGATGATTTTTTTTGATAAGGCTGTTGGTTCTTATTATCGATTTATAGGCTAGGTGACTATTCAGTTTGGTTAGTGTTTCAATTTTGATGGGATTTTAGACTAAGTTTTGATGGTATATTTTGACTGACGATCTTAGGAGTTGAGGACAAATCAACATATGATTGTGACAGGTAGGTATTGGGTGTAGAGGGAATTCATGATTTTGACATTCAAGGCATAAACAAAATCTTTTTTTTCTTGTCCTTTCGATGTAATGTCAAGAAATCTTGATGTGAATTTTATTCAATTATCGAGAATTATCAATGAAATGGTTAAGAAGCAAGGTAATATTTCATTCATGACAAAAAATGATACAATTCGATTTTGACAAACAAAAGATAGAATAACAGATCTTTTGGGCGATTGATACCCTTGACAATCTATAAATCTCGAGGTCTTTCTCGAATGATCAATATGTCTAATGTGAGTCGATCTTCTGAGAAACTTAAGATTACATTATGCCATTTTGCAAATGCTTCCAATGAGGGTGTTTACTTTTTTATCCCCTAAAAAATGGGTTAGGTTTAAGTGAAGTCTAACTCTGATTTACCTAAGGTTTGATATGGTTTGATTGGAGTTTTGACTTGGTTTAGTTGAGGTAAGCCTGAGTTTGATTTCATATGGCCACCTCTGGGTGAGGTTTGACTTAGGTTTTTCTGATAAGTATTTAGCTAAAGTCTAACTTGGTTAAACCTTATGTTAGGTCAAAGCTAAGTTTCTTGAACCAGCCTTTCAAGTTTTTGACTTAAGCCAGGTAAGTTGCCCAAATGCCCTTTCATGCTTTCATCCAAGATCTTATTTTCTTTTCTTTTGTTATTTTTTTTTTGTTTTTTTTACTGAGTATGGCCTTTTGGGTTTTCATCCTTTAGGCATACTATTTCTTGGCAAAGTCTAAATTGACTAGGTTGGGTAAGACATTACCATCTATTTCTATTAGGATTAAGGCCCTTTTGGAGAAGGCTTGTTTCACGACATATGGTCCTTCCCAATTTAGGGTCCATTTGCCTCAGACATTATTATGGATTGAAAGAATTTTCTTAAGCACCAAATTTCTTAATGAAATTGATGGGGGTGGACTTTTGTCATGGGCCCTAATCATGCACTTTTGATACATTTGGCCATGACAGATGGCTTTCATTTATTTTTCTTCAATAAGGTTCAGTTGATCATATCTGCCTTTAACCCACTTAGCTTTTTTGAGTTTGGCCTCCATCAAAATTCTTAGAGAGTGGATCTTAACTTCAATGGTAGGATGACTTCCATCCTATAGAGTAAGGAAAATAGGGTACCATCTGTGGATGTTTGGACTAAAGTTTAATATGCGTGAAGTGCAAAGGGTAATTGCTTATGCCAATCTTTGTAAGTCTCAACCATTTTCCTGACTATTTTCTTGATGTTCTTATTGGCTGCTTTGACTGCCTCATTCATTTTTGGCTGGTATGACACTAAGTTGTGATGTTGGATTTTAAATTGGGACCATACTGCTTGCATTAGGTTATTTTTTATGTATAAGCATTGTTAGTGATGATTTGTTTTAGAAGCCCATATCGATAGATAATGTCCTCTTTTATGCACTAACAGATAGCTGACTTAGTGACATTGGTGTACGAGGCTGCCTCCACCCATTTAATGAAGTAATCAATTACCACTAGGATAAATCGATGTTCGTTAGAGGTCTTAGGGGTGATGGGCCCAATCATATCCATGCCCTACTAGAAATGGGCCATAGGGCTGTCATGACATAAAGTGGTGAGGGTGGGATATTGATCTTATCTGCATAAATCTGACACTTGTGACATTTTCGGGCATAGTTGATATAGTCTTTTTTTAGATTTAGCCAATATTAACCCAATCTCATAACTTGTTTGGCCATCTAGTGCCCATTAGCATGTGTGCCACAGATCCCTTCATGAACTTCTTTTAGGGTCCTTTTAGCTTTAAGAGCATTGACGCATTGAGTAACACTTGATCCTGATTCTTTTTGTATAAGATATCCCCATCTAGAATGAATCCCATAGCCATCTCCTGATAGTTCTTTTGTCATTTTTTGTGGCATGCTTGGGGTATTATTGATCCTTGATGTATAGAAGGATGTCATGATGCCATGGTAGGCTGTCTTTCTTTTCTTTGAAGTTTTGACAATGTGCCAGAATGGTATAAATGCTCATCTGAATATGAATGACATCTATTGATTAACTTTAAAGATAGATGACAATATGGCTAAGACATTGGCTATTTGGTTCTTTTCCCAAGGTAAGTGTTGAAAGCTGATATCATCAAATTCTTTTATGAGTTTTGAGATCAGTTTTCGATAATGAATCAGTTTAGCATCACATGTTGCCACTTTCCTTTCAATTGATAGATGACTAGGGCTAAGTCACCGAAAACTCATAGAGTCTTAACATTTTGGTCGATAATTACTTGGAGCCTTATGACATAGGCTACATATTCTGCTATATTGTTATTGCAATCAAAGTTCAACCTAGCTGTTAAAAGAGAGTGACTTTCATCAAGTGAAATCAATATTGCCTCGATTTTATGGCCTAAAGCATTTGATGCTCTATTAAAATACATATCCCATGATCGGTTATGACTATTGATATCTTTCACTTTAGTGATGCACATCAGATCATTATTTGGGAAATCAAAGTTTAAAAGTTCATAGTCGCTTGCTGCCCGACTCGCTAAAAAGTCAGCTATCACTCTACCCTTGATGGCTTTTTGGTTGTCATAGATAATGTCATATTCGAAGAGCAAGACTTGCCATCTAGCCAATCTTTTTAATAGTGCAAGGTCTTCACACAAATACTTGGTAAGGTCGAGTCTTGCGATTAACCATGTGGTGTGGTATAACATGTATTGCTTAAGTCTCTTGGCCATCCAAACCAAAGCATAACACAATTTCTTAACTATGAAGTAGTTTTCTTCACACTGTAAATTTTTGCTCAAGTAGTAAATTGCTTGCTCTTTCTTTCTCGAATTATCATGCTGTCCAAGTACACAACCCAGAGACTTGTCAAAAACCGCCAGGTAGAGGATCAAAGGTCAACTGAGAACTGGTGGTACTAGCATTGGTGGGTTTGATAGATAGTGTTTAACCTTGTCAAAAGCTTCTTGACATTCCTCATTCCCTTTCCCAAATTTCTATTTGTGGAGATGTTAGAAGATAAGGTCACATTTATTGATGAGTTGGGATATGAATCTAGAGATATAGTTTAGTCTTCCTAAGTAGCTTTTCACCTCTTTTTGGGTTCAAGGCGATGGCATGTTTTGGATAGCTTTGACTTTGTCTAGGTTAAATTCAATTCCCTTTTTATTGACAATGAAGCTTAATAGCTTGCTTGAGGTGACACCAAATGTACGTTTGGAGGGGTTCGACTTTAGCCAAAATTTTTGAAACTGTTCAAAGAGCTTTTGAAGATATGTGACATGCTCATCTTTTTTTGTTGACTTGGCGAACATATTATCCACATAAACCTTAATCCTTTTATGCATTAAGTTATGGAATAGGTCACCATGGATCTTTGATAAGTTAACCCTACATTTTTTAGCCTGAAAGGCATGACTTTATAACAAAATGTGCCAGACATGGTTACAAAGGTAATTTTCTCCATTTCTTCGGATGCCATTTTAATTTGATTATAACTTGGAAACCCATCCATAAAAGAAACCAATGAGTTCTTAGCTGTATTATCGACCAAAGTATCGATATAGGGCAGTGGGAAATTAGCTTTCAGACTAGCCCAGTTTAGGTCCTAATAATCAACACACATTCATACTTTGCCATTTTTCTTATAAACTAGGATAATATTGGAAACCCATTTTGGATAGTTGGCTATAGTAAGGAATCCTGCCTCAAATTGTTTCTTGATTTCTTCGTTGATTTAAAAAGAGCATTTCTAGTTTCATCCTTCTTAACTTTTGCTAGATTGGTTTGCATCAAGTTTGAAGGAAAGCATATGGACCACAATGTTGGTATCTAATCCAAGAATGCAATGATTTGACCAGGCAAATACATCCCAGTACTCTTAGAGTAGGTTTATTAGTTTGGTTCTGGTGGAGGGTTTTATGAAAGTTCCAATTTTAACCTCTTTTTGATTTTCTTCAGTCCTTAAGTTTATGACTTCAATTGGTTTCTCATTAGGCAAAATCTATTTTTCTTTATGCTTGACCAATCGTAATTCATCTGATGGCACAAGTACTCCTCAAAATCTTTATTGAAATCAACTTCACTAGTACAAATTGATTATTCAAAATCAATATCTGGGAGCTCATCTAAAATGTCTATGTCACTCTATCAGAACACTTGAAAAGGTGTCAAAATAAAAAATATAAACAAAACTATATATAGTCAAAGAATTGAAGCAAGGGTAGAGAATATAAATGGCCATAAAAGATGAAATGCTTTATGAAAAAGTCTATTTTATTGATAATATCAGATAAAAGATGCCTATTACAAGATCTCTACGAGTTATTAGGCAGAAGCAAGTAGTTTTTTTAATTCTTGACATTATATGGAAATAAACTTAAAAAGCATAGGGGTTTATGACACGATTTTGCTGTTAAGAACAGACACTAGTGAATAAAGGTAGGTTTCATTGCACTACTTCAATTGGCTTGATTGATCATTAATAGTATGGATATGAAGGTTACAAAAGGCTTGATTCAAAATGACCAAGACATTAGTGGCTTTTTTTCCTTCTAATTGACAGGATCCATGCATCCTCTCTAGTGGAAAGTCTCAGAGATCGATAGGAATACCAACGGTTCTGGTCTTAATTCTTAAACTAACAGACAGGCTATTCTCTAAACTCTAACCTTTTTAACTTGCTGTCTATTGTACTGCATGTTGGATTTAAATCCTAAGCCCTTCTTTTCAACTTGGTTAATGACATTGAAAGCTCTGGTTATTCCTTACGGATTCTTACCAAGCCCTTTTTCTAGCTTGGCAACCTTTGCCAATAGTCAACTTCAGACCCATGTGGGTATTCTTCAACATTCAAGGCTCAACTATCGGTAGGCCTTTTTCTATGAATGTAACATTGACAAACTTGATTGACAGGAAGGATAGCTCAAGTGCATCCTTATTTGGTTCGATATAGGTAGCATCAATAAAAGCAATAGTGATCATCTCTTCTTCAATTTTAGCACTGTGCATTGTTTTTGATTATGAATTTTAGCTTTTGATGCAAAGATGAGGGTACTACCCAACTAAATATATCCATGGCCTCCCAAGCAAGTAATTATAGGATGAGGTGATGTCTATTACTTGAAAATCAATCTCGTAAGTGCATGGGCCTATCTGAAATGGAATAATGATGTTTTTGATGACTCTGTCGCAACGTATCCCAGAGTGGATCCTTACAGATCTATGGGTGTGTATGACTTAAAATATTTTTTTAACTTAGAAATGTCTTCTTGATCGAGACTTTTCTTTCAGGATGTGATGAGAATAAGAAAGTACAGATTCTCGACTTGTGATATAGTGAGGGAGGACCATAAGATGAATCCCTCATCTTATTAGTCTTGGATGACCATCATGAAATAGCCAACGCTTAGAGTCACCACCGATCATTTCAGGCTAGGCATGATCAGATGCCTATTGAATCCTATGTTTTGAGTAACGAAACTCAAAACATTGATCCTGTGGTCTACATAATGCAAAGATTCGTCGTTTGGGTTTGGGAGTTGGTTACGCACGATGAGGTGCGAACCTCTTCGCGACGCCCAAAATCGGTACCTTAGTAGTTATGTCTTATCTCGGTTTTGATTTTTTTGCTCTTAACTTGTCGTTATTTCGATATAACCCTTTTTAATGCAAGAATCTTATAGAAATACAAATCCAAGTTTTGATGAAAAAGATTTAATCTCATATACACCCCGGAGAGATGGGGAATA
>JBBYHL010191103.1:6896-28547 GCA_038381835.1 Adansonia madagascariensis | reverse complement strand
ATTATCAATTATAATAATTTATGTAATCAATAATATAATTTATGTAACTGTAATATTTATTGATAATTTTATTTTTTTAAAATTATAAAAATTTACGTTTCGTATAATATATTTATGTAATCATAATAATTTTATGTTATATTGTATAATAATATATGTAAATTGGATTGCAATCGATTATAGTGGTTGCAAGTTAAACTTTACCGTAAGCTCACAGTAAGAAACTTACCCTAGAAGCTCCCCCTGGAAAAAAAGATTAAAAATTACACTATAAAACCCACAAAATTAATTAAATTGGTAAAGAGAAAAAAAGGTTTTCTATCGATAAAAAAGAATTTTAAGTAATAATTTTTATTTAAATTTAATTATAAGTGTGAGACTATTAAAATTATCCATTTAACAAATTAATATAATTAAAAATTACTATTTTAAGTAATAAGTTTTATTTAAATTTAATTATAAAAAATATTTTAATATTTTAAATAATAAAATAAAACTTTTAAATTTAAAAAATTAAATCAAATTAAATCTTAAATAAATTTTTACCATCTGGACAAGAACCTCATCCATAAACAATTCCATTAAGAATTTTTTTAAAAAATAGCATTATGAAAGAAATTAAAAATAATGCCAAAGGGTCATATATCTATAAAAAAAATTATATTTATTTTTAATTTTTTAATATAAATGATGAACCTAATCAATTTAAAATTTAGACACTATTTTCACGTGTAAAAAGATTAAAAAAAACTACTAATATAATAGCAATAATTAATTAAGCACATAAAATAGTTAATGATAATTGGTAATAAAGAAAAAAAATAAATAAATAAAAGAATCCAATAAAAATCAATGATGAACCACTTCATGCGCAGTATTGTCTTTGCCAGCTTAGCATCGGCCTGTCCCACTGTCTCTCTCTCTCTCTCTCTCTCTCTCTCTCGATCGTTCTCTTCCTTTTTTCCTTCAATCTTAACACCAAAATCCCACCGAAAATCCGCCATGTCAGACGACGAAGGAGGAGGAGAAGAGTACCTTTTCAAGATAGTCATAATTGGGGATTCAGCAGTTGGCAAATCCAACCTCCTTTCACGCTACGCTCGTAATGAATTCAACCCACATTCCAAAGCTACCATAGGAGTTGAGTTTCAGACCCAGAGCTTGGAAATCGATGGCAAAGAAGTTAAAGCTCAGATTTGGGACACCGCTGGTCAAGAAAGGTTTCGTGCTGTCACTTCTGCTTATTACAGAGGCGCTGTTGGTGCCCTTATTGTTTATGATATTAGCAGAAGAACTACCTTTGATAGTGTTGGTCGGTGGCTTGATGAACTTAAGAGTAAGTTTAGTTTTTTTTACCTTTTTTTTCTGGTTTTTTAACAACCCTTTTCTTGGTTTTGGTTTTCCTATCTGGGTTCTTTATGTTGGCTAGATTGAGTGAATTTATATGGATCTTTAAGAGGTTCTATAGCTTTGCTGCTGGATTGGAAGATTTGATGGTTCATAGTTGTTTATTAGATGAGAATTGGGTTATATCTTTTTGGTAACATTGACAGTTTAACTTCAAGATTTAGCTATGAGAAGATCCATGGAAATCTTGAGTTCGGCTATCTGGTTGGTCGATTTTGGTCTTTCCTTGCGTGCTTCTCCATAATTCTATCTTGATTTGTTCAATCGGTTGGTTATTGTGGGCTATAGTATTAGAGATCTGATGCTCTAGTGATTGTAGCGTAAGGCTTAAGCTAGAAGAAAGCTGAAAACAGTAACAAGTGTCCCCTAGAAGACACACTTTCATGGCCTATAGGATGGATTTTTTCCGTTAATATAGGATTTGTCCAACATGATATTCCTTAACTTGCATGTTGCAAATTCTTAGCTTGTGTGTTTGTATGTTACTCAAATTCTAGTGTAAGTGTCAGACATAGGTATGTGTCTGGCATGGGTATGTTTAATATTTTAAAGTTTTTTTCATGTATTTGGAGGGTTTTTAGAGAGTCATATCCTCATAATCATGGCTGAATTTGTGTCGGATTTGAATACTTAAAGAAAAATGAGGAGTTGGAGCAATATAGCTGGAGAGTGCAACACCTTTTGGGTGGAATTGTTGCATGTGAATTTCCTATTTCCATAAATGTATAAATCGTTTTAACAAGCTATACAACAACTTAACGATCTTTGGGCTTAGTTGTTGAACTTTTTGGACTGTTTATTGTTCTGGAAAGTAGAGACAGTGTGATTATTAGGTGGTATTCCATTTCTCCTTATTCCCCCCTCTTTTTTTTTTTTTTTTTTGGTGATATTCAGGCTCATTGTCTCATAGAACATGAATCAAGGTTGTCACAATTCGGATATATCCCGAAATTGTTAGATTTTGGAGCACGGCCTTTCTGATATCAATAGAAAATACTAATATATAGCATATGAGACAACATTCAGTGTAGTTTGGTGGAATCTGCTTACATTCATAAACAAAAGTGACACTTGAATACTCTAATCTCCAAGACATACTTTATTCCTTGTTATTCCATAACATCTGAACCTTTTGCCTTTAGGACAATTCCTATGCTTTCCAGTGTCTTCTGCACCCTTCTTACATATTTTTTTAACCCTGTAATAACTTCACAAGCATCCATATGTCATCTTACATAATCTCTAATGGCTAAATGAGCTGTATAAAGCAAAAACTAGTTACCAACAGATAAACAACTATATAAAAGAAACTATTATGAATAAGTACAGTCCGAGCAATGGATAGAATAATTTTGATGTCTGTGATTTTATTATTTGAATAGACATTAGTATCGGACACACTTTTCTAACCTTTGAAGGATGATAAAGTGGAGCGGTTGGCCTCTATGGTTTGGCATAGTATCAATTTTGATGATGCAAAGGCCCTAATGTGTCAAGAATAGACATTTGGTTACTATGTAAGTCTATGGCTCATCAGATGGTTTAGTGAAAACGAGGGTTGGACACTTCATTTTGTTGGAAACTTCGTGTCTTTTCCCGTGTTCAATGTTCAATGCTTGTATTTGTGTTTTCAATTCTTAGCATTCTTGTGATTGCCCTAGTGAATGGTAAAGAAGGACTTTGTCAACTTGTCAATATAGTATTTAGATAGACGCATGCACTCTAATGCCGACAGCTATGTTACTCCGACTCTTCATTTTTGTTAAATTACCAATGTCCGATGCATATCTGAACATGTGTATGTGGGTATGACCCTCTATCTAAGAGTCAGCAAATATATGGAAAAACTTAGAAAAATTGAACATACTCATGTTGGACACATAACCGTGTCCGACACGCTCACCGAGTCCGAGTAACTTAGCTCAAAGCTAGCTTACTTTTTCATATCAGCTAGGTCTCTTCTTGGAACTTGAATGATCTAAAAGTCCAAGGATATCAATTTATTGTTGGTCCACGGGTATCTTTGATATTCTTCCTCCTTTTTCTTAAAAAAAAAAAAAAAAATTAGCAGAAGTACTTCCCATATCCAACACGACACGTATTTACTCGGCCAACACACCTCTTTCATTTTTATAATTTTCTCATTGTTTTATATATCTGCTTCTCAAGGTTTACCGTGTATGTAATTTCTGTCTGCTTTTACGCTCAACAATGATTTTTATATTTGCTTTAAAGTTCGGATATGTCAAGGCTTGTTCTTACTTAAAAACTTCGTGCAGCTCATTCTGATACAACCGTTGCAAGGATGTTGGTTGGCAACAAATGTGACTTGGAAACTATCAGGGATGTGAGTGTTGAAGAAGGCAAAAGCCTTGCTGAAGAAGAAGGGTTGTTCTTCATGGAGACATCTGCTTTAGATTCAACGAATGTGAAGAAGGCTTTCGAGATTGTTATACGAGAGATTTACAACAATGTCAGCCGGAAAGTCCTGAACTCGGATACTTACAAAGCTGAATTAACCGTCAATCGGGTAACCCTTACTAAGGATGAAACTGATGGATCGAAGCAAACCCGAAAATTTACTTGCTGTTCCGGGTGATCTCTTTTCATTCAGAAAAGTGTACAAGTTGAGGCCTTTCCCATGGTTTGGTAATTCAATTTGGTTGGTTGATTTGTTTGTTTTCCTGTTGTTTTTTTTTTCCCCTCAGTGGATGTGTTTCAGGGATTCTTTTATAAATGAATAATATCATATTATATATAATATAGTTTAGATTACTGTCTTCAGGTTAAAGAATGTAAGACCTAAAATTTTTTTCTTCTGGATATGAAGCGATTCCTGCTGAAAGGAAGTGAAGCAAGCAGGCAGCCTTCTTTTTTCACGCTGGATTGCTATTTATTTGGAATTTGATTTTTAGCTATCAGATTCTTTATTTTCTCATGGTCATTGATGTTCACCAGATTTTTATGTTTTTTAAATTATTCTTGTTTGACAGTTGTGCCCGACACATATGGATATTGATATAAAAGTACGATCAAATATATGAAATATTTTAAAAATAATTATACTTTTGTCGAATGCATATTTGTATCAAATATTTTAAATTTGGATAACATACCTGTTGCAATGTGGTAGGGATGTGAATTCCAAATCGTCAAATTAAAAAAACTGGTGAATCTTTCGTTTTTTCTATTTATTTTTTGTGTTTGGGGATTAGGTTGTCAAAGTGAATCGTTCACTTGACTTATCCCTAAATAGTTGTTACGAAATAACTATTTGTTTTTAAGTCATTGCCAATTTATTTTGGCTAGGTGAGATGGGGAGATTGGTCACTTATCAGAATCTATCTATTAAGGGTTACGAAACTCTCGAAAATAAACTCTGATATCTACATTAACCAGAGATCACGTGGAAGGGTTATAAGTCAATTACAATCACAAGTAAGGATCGATCTTTCTTATGACATCCGAAAGTCGGTATCTCGAATTACGTGTCATTCAAGTCTCGATTTTTCTTTAGTTTTGGCATCTAATATTTAATTATAATTCTCGTATTTTAAAATTTTTCTAAGCTAAATTTATTATTCCGCTTGAGAAAATTGAGCTTTTAATGTTTTTTAAAATAAAAATATCATTTCTACCCTGTCGAATGAAGTCGAAGAAATATGAAGTTTAGTTTTTTAAAATTTGAAAAAATCTCGATTTTACTCGTTTTGAAAAAAGATATCTCATTATTAAAATCGTCCTTAAAATTCTTTCCACATACTACTTTAACTGGGAGACATTGCCTCGATTTTTGAAAATTTTTGATTTTATCAAAAAAATAATAAAAACTTGTCCTAAAACCCGATTTCGATGGAAAGTGTGAAACTAGAATTAAAAGAATTGGATTTGGTTGAAGAGACCAGAAATGTCCCTCAAAATATACCTTCAACATAAAAGTATCTAAATAACTCTAAAGGATCTGGTTCTAAGATAAAATTACTAAAGTGACCTCTAACGTATATTTTTTATATGAAAGAATCTTAGTGACCCTACAGAACTCGATGATGATATGAAATAACTAATTTATCCCTAAAGTGCACCTCCGACACAAAAGTTTCCTGGTAAGCCTAAAAGACTCGATTCTAAGGGAATATTACAAAAATGCTCCTAAGGTATATCTTTTGACATGAAAGCATTTCAATAACTCTAAAGGACTCAATAATAACATATGAAGACAATCATGCCCTAAATGAGTAACCTAGATGGCAAATGTAACCTAAAATACAAAAATTGCTAATAGCTCCTTAAACTTCTCAAAATTACACTTTGACCCCAAAATGGCTTAAAATATTTATAAGGTATTCAAAATACTCTAAATGGGTAATTTAACGTTGAAATGACTTATTAGCCCTAGGATGCAAGGTTTTTGCTAAATGGGATCTAAACTTTTCCAATTTTTCAATTTGGTCTCTAAATGACTTAAAATGCATAATACACATCAAAACAAATCCCAAACACATGGAAAACTTACCTAAGGACTTTAGGACCATTTGGCCAAGTACCCATGGCCTTAAAAAAATCTCAAATATTGGCAACCAAGTCCCTAAATTTTCTAAGACTAAGAAAAGATTCTTAATGGACTAAATGCAAGAAATGCACCTAAATAAATTTAAAATGCATGAAAAATATTCCCAAGGGACCATGAAGCATTCGGCCAAGCATTAAAGGCTTTAAAAATTCTTTAAATTTTCCATTTGTTCCTTGTAGTCTCTAAAATTACTAAATGGCACTAAAATGCCCAAAAATTGAAAAACTCTATTTCATAGCCACTACCTATTTGACTTAGGCATGTGAATGCCCCTAAATAAGTTTAAAAAATTTGAAATTATAGAATAGTCCCTAGGGGTTTGAATAGCCTAAAAGATGTGCAAATTGCATTTTAACTCCTATAGGTTTCGGCCAAGCTAAGGAACAACCCGAAATGAGTTTGAATTGGAAAAATTATGAAACAGCCGATATAAGCCCCTAAATGGCCTAAAATTAAAGTAAAAAAATTACATTTTTAACCTTAAAAATTTGATTGTTCATAAAATAACCCTTAAGAAACTTCATTTTTCATGAAACTAGACCTACATTAATGTTAACATCATCTTAGGCTACTACCAAGCTCAATACACAACACAAATTCTCAAAATCCCAACATTCAAGAGAAATCATAAACTAAATGTGCAAAAAAGAATAAACAAAATTAAATCATCATGAGATCCATCAATATTAAAAATTATTTTAATATGTAAAAGTATGATTTAAACACTTGATCTTTGTAAACATGATTTTAATGAGATTTAAACAACAACAAACAAAAAAATAATAATAAAATAATAATAATAAAAAAAAAGATCATGGCTCAAAGCTTAACCTTTAAAGCATATAAATTATGAAGTTTAATCTCCTTAATAAATAAGGGTCATAAAGCTACCAACAAGAGGAGTAGAAGATGAAAATGAAATGAAAATAAATGGGATAAAGTGACCAAAAAATCCAAGAGGAAATACCTTTAAAAGCTTTTAAAGAAACTTAAAACTACTTATAAATAAATCAAGCTATTTTTTTTTTGCTCCAAGAACTAAGAGAAAAAAAACAAATGAAATAAAGGGAGGCAACCAGCCTAATTTCTTTCTCTTTTTTTTATTCTTTTATTTTTTTGGTTACTTATTTGGTGAATATTATGACAACCTGTCATTCACCCATACTTTGTCATAGATTTCTTACACATTTCCTACCTAAAGATGACAACAATCAAGTTTTCTCTTGTCCAAAATTTTGGATTTAGTTAGACTGAAACTAAGTTTTGTTGAATAGGAATTGAGTTCCAACCAAGCTAGTTTATAGGCAACTAAATTTAGAAATAGTATGAATTAAACCAATTTGGTTGGAAAAAAAAACTTTAGTTTGAACTAAATTAGTCCCATATAAAATGGAAATTTGTTGGAATTAAAAATTCATGGGACAATTTAAATTGCATGGACTAAATTGAAACAAATAAAAATTGAATTAAAATTCATATACTCAAGGGATTAATTAAATTTTACATATGATAAAATTCAATTAAGAATTTAATCATGTAAAATTCTAATTAAAATACCATAAGGGAAAATTTGAATTGAAGAAATTATTACGTCACAAGCTTTGATTGAAAATCAAATGGAAGAATTTGGTTGGAAAGACTAAATTGTAAGAACTAAAAATTAGGAAAATATATGTGTTGAAAGGATGAATTAAAATTCCATATGTGATAGATCAAAATAAAATAAAATAAAATAAAATAAAAAATTGATTGTGTCGGAATCTCAATTTAAAATCCGTACAAAAAATTGAATTAATAAAATTAATGTGTAAAAATATAATTAGGAAAATTTGGATGGGGATAAAGAAAAATTTTAAAAAAATCAAGCAAAAAAATCATGAGTTTCCTAAAATCTAATATGTTCAAAATTTAATTCCCATGAAAAGGGATGGTGGAAATTTTCATGCATTAGTATCCTACATGGGATATTCATGCATAAAATAAAATAAGAATGAATAAAAATAAATGAAAATAAATAAATAAGAAAATCCTAATTGTCGAATTCTAAAAGAATTTTTGTAAATAAATTGAAAAAATTTTCATGTAGACAAAGTAATTAAAAATTTAAACTATAAAAAGTTTATGAAAAAAATAATTACAGAAAAATCTATATCTAAAAAAATTCAAAAAATGAATTAGAGTATCAAAAGTCTAAATTTGTATTAATTTGTTGAAATTATACAAAAAAGTCAAAACTTTAAATTCGAAAAGTAAAAAATTTTCTATTTTGAAAACAAGAAAATTCCAAAATAGATCCTAGTTAAAAAAAAGTTGAATTCAATGCATTTCTTGAAATATTAATAGTAGAACAAAAGTCCCAAATTCAGAGCAATCTTTATCAAATATTTTCGTGAGCAGAAAACCCATGGTATTGTGAATAATTCGAAATTAAGTAATACATTTGATAACTTGACATCTCGTGGTATGAAATGCTAATATAAACTTTTTCGAAAATTTCTTGATTTTTTTTCAAAGTTAATATCAGCATAAATATTGCACAAATATCAAAAAAATGATAATCAACTCACAAAATTTGCAAAACATTTTTCAAAAATTCCTAAAAATAAGAAATTTGACTATTGTGTAATAGTTAAATATATATTTCAAAATTCCTAAAAAAAGTATTTTAAAAGCAAATTTTCCTCTTCGATGTTCATCTTCTTATTTGGGGTTTATTCTTTACAAACTCTGAAACATAATTTTTCGACCATGCACGTAGGCAATCTTCTTAACATGGCTAAATAGATCCTAAAATGTTAGGGTCCATGTGAAGGAGGTCGACCACTAATGGGACAACCACCTAATTTTTTATTTGGGTTATTTCAAATCGTTAGAGAGGGGACTCGAAAGAAATTAGATATCTACAATAACTAGGGACTATGATTATGATTCCTTTAATAACTCTTTCTTAGAAGTTGTTGACTTGTCTGCAAGAATGAAGATCAACAAGTCAAATGCTGAAAACTTGCACCTTTGTATAATGACTTACCATGTTGTACACCACAAATGTCCTAAATGCCCCACTGTTGTTAGGTTTTTTATGGCTGAGATTAAATCCTATGTAAGCTAAATTATGTTCATAGCAAAAAAAGATTACACACATTTTACATCAACCTCTACCTTTGAAAAAAAATTGATTCTCGTAACTCTCTCTTGAACCCTCTAAAAATCCTTAATTTGTCATATTTTTCCTCTCCAATCTCCTTTCCTTCGATACTACAACTTATTAGATATATAAACTGTAAAATACAAATATTGAAACCAAAGAGACTAAACATGGTTATAAATAATACAATAAACAAAAATAAGGTAAAAAAAGTAAAAATTATTTTTTTCCAAATTTTAAGAACTAAAGTTGAAAGATCGATTAAGTTAAGATTTGAAACTTCTGACCTTAAGACGATTATTGCTTGTTTTTTGGGTGCTTGACAGATTTGCACAATTCATCTCCTAAGCCTCTTCAATCATGCCCTGGAGTGAAAGCACTTTTAATCCCAACATAGCAAACCAAGAGGATGTAGTTTTGTCTTCTCTCAAGAATAGGAATGAAGACAGCAGAACTTAGAAAAAAGATCCCAGAACTTCGAAGAAGATGAAAAAAACTTGTAATATTTTGGACCATTAAATAAAATGAATAGTTTCACTTCAATAGATAATTAAAAATAATTACCAAATTAAATAATACAATAAACATTTAAATATCAAAACGAAATGGTTGTAAACATTAAATACTGCAATTAAAGCCAAAATTGTTTATATAGGAATAACTTAATCGGACAACCGATTGATTCAAGTTAGGATTAATAAACCAAATGGGTTAGGCTGCAAAAATATAAGGTCTACTCAACCTTAAGCCCAACCTCGAGCAACACCAACCAACTTTCTTCCTCTTCAAGTGGGCATCTTGAGAACAACTTTGCATCCACCATGGATATTAATCGTTTAATTTATTTTCACACCATGCATCTATGTATCACAATCAAAGAATTTATATTCGTATTTTTTATTATACACCTTTAAGTTTACATTGATATCTAGTAATCCCTTACATGAATGAAAATTGTCTGATTAAAATGAGAAATTGACTTAGAATATAAGAAAGAATAACTTTGAAAAGTTATTGCATTAGGATAGGTAGCTTTTGGCTTTGAACTTTCCCTTATGATAATTATTAGATTTATCCTGACGTGCCCTTAACTGGCACAACACCCACCCAAATTGCTTGGATTATGATGCACGCAACTTAAAAGGAATTTGTTGGGAATTATTGTAGACACCCTATTTTGTTCAAGTCAATTTCTGACATCTCAAGACTTAACTGAAAGGTGATAGAACAAAATAATGAAAATAAAAATGGGGACAATTGTTAGGTGCTGTGTCACTAGGCACTATTAGGCGACATGCATTGGAGGAGAAATTTTTTTGGGTAAGGTGTGAAATGCCTAAGGATATATTACAGCAAAAAATGAGAAAAAGGCATCAAAGTCACTATTCAAGGTGTCATCAAGGTCATTTAAGTAAGCACGGGTCAGTCATCCATTAATCCTAGCCAAGGTAAGACATTTTAAGAGCTAAAGGAGCGTAAAATCCACATTCGCATGAGCAAAAGTCGATACAAAGGGCCATGAATCGATATAACAATATGAGAGCTTGTTGTATCGATATGAAGCTATTTTAAAGCTAAAATCATGAATTTTGAAAAAGTGTATCGATACAGGGTATGAAGTATCAATACTTAGGAATTTTTTGGCTGTAGTATCGATATAGAAGGCTTTGGTATCGATACTAGTTTATTTCAAGCTTGAAATCATGTCTTTAAGGAGATATCTATACAAGGCAAGAGGTATTAATACTGGGAAAAACTTTACGTTTGGTATCAATATAATGCTTTTTGCATTGATACTAAGAGCCAATAATGCATGGGTTATTGATACAGGATATCGATACACGATGGCCTTTGGTATTAATAGAAAGTGTCATGTATCGATACCACAAGGAAAATTTGTTTGCTTCGTACCATCTTTACACCTTCGTACCATGACACTAAAACTTAGTTTCAATCATGACTTTGGCTTCAAAAATTATCCAAAATAAAATACAAATTCATATAAATATATGGACTTTATTTTTTGGCTTAAACATTAGGGTTTAACATTTTTGAATGATCCATTAAACATGTCAAAAGGGCATTTCATGAGAAAATGTGGATTAATGATAGGCAAGCTTGACATTACTCATAGTACTAGCCCCTGCAAGCTTTGTCACTACTGCCAGAGCTATGTCTTAACCAATAGAATGCTGAAAGGTTTCTCTTTGGTACCATGAGTCACTATTTTATCTACCCTGAATAACCCAAATGCCCTACTTTTTCAAGGTTTTTCAGGGCTGACAATGTGTTAGACCTTTTAGCAGTGAACAAAATCAAGAGAGGGGGTGAATTAATTTCTTAAAATTTTGGTAAATTAAAAATTTGATAAATAAAATTGAAAAATCTAAATAATAAACTTTGGAGTGTAAATTAGTGAATAAAAATGAACAATTAAAGACAAGGGAAAGAGAAGCAAACTCAATGATTTAGGAAGGTTAGGTCACAATTGCCTACGTCCTCTGCCTCGGCCTCACTTGCCTCAGATTTTCATAATTCACTAACTTGAATTTTTTACCTTTCAAAGACAAGGTATAACCTTTACATTCTCTTCTTTCAAGGCTAAGATAGAAACCTCTACCCTCTATCTTTTGTTGCTAAGATAGAACCCTCTTTCACTACTTTTGAAGGCTAAGTAGAAACCTTTTCTACTTTTCAATGGCTAAGTAGTAACCTCCCCTTTTTATAAGGATTTAAGTGTAAACAAATAAAACCTCTAAAGGTTAGGTGTTTGCAAGAATTTTGGCTCAAAGGTAACATGTATCTAAAGATACAAAATGGAGAATACAAAAATGGGAAGAATTAATCCTATACAAAGATGAAGTACTTAGTGAAAATGATGGAAAAGATGAAAGATTTGACTTTAAGCATAATTCTCTTGGTTCTTCTACTTTTTGGAGGTGTTGGAGAGGCTTATTTATAACCTTGATTATGATTAGAGCCATTGGGGATATTGGTGAAGGAATATAGTCATTGGAGCCTTCAAAATGTCATTTCCCGTTGTTCCCGTGCCTCTGTATCGATACATTATGTTTAACGGTAAAAAATATGACGTTAAACAGTTCTATATCGATAAAAAAAGATGTCTCGATACATGAACAATCCTGTATCGATACAAAATGATCTGCCTCGATAAATGAACAGTGATTTTAGCATTTTAAGGTTATTTAGCTATTGCCAAGTATTGTATCGATACATACACATAGTGTATCGATACATTCATATGAAAATCAATTTTAAAAGATTTTTCAAGACTTTAAATCATGTGAAACTTATCTAAAAGATATTTTATATAAAAATATGTATTAAGAACATATTTTTGAGTGCTTGAACGAGTTAAAACACATTCTAGTATTTTTCAAAGTGTTTACAAAATATTTCATGAAAAAAAAACTAATCTTGAAAATATTTAAACGCAAGCTAATTAAGCTTAAGTTTTAGTTATATCAAACCTAAGATTAATTCAAAGCTAATATAGATAACACAATGAATCTTATATAAGACATGTTATGAGCTTCGTTGAGAAAAAGCTTAAGACACTTTTTACATCGGCCTCCACACTCTAGGAACCCTCATTCCGTAGCTCTCCATTAGACTCTCCAAAAACCACCTTAAAACCCTTCAAAACCATCACCATTCCTCACAAAAAACCCCTTCATTGATATAGCAACCTTCAAGCTTATTCTTAGCCAACTTTTCTTGCTAAAATCATAGCAAGGGGAGGCTAAAAAGTGAGCTATTAGTTAAAAGCATTTTTCAACATCATCAACATGGTTTTCAAAGCTTTTATGGTATATTTTTCTTTCTTTCTCCCTTTCACTTACTTGTTTTTACATTTTTTATTATTTTAATGAGCTCTAACATGCTGGCCATGACCTTATCTTAGGATTTTCATGCATTTTGTGGTCTTGGATGTGGTAGACTTAGGTTGTTTTATTGCTTTGTTAACCTTTTTACCATGTTTCTTCATTATTATGAGTTTATTCCATCTTGATGATTTGTTTTGATGCTATCATAAAATTTCAGCAAGCATTTGTTCTTTGTTCAAGCATGTCTACATCATTTCCATGGCATATTTCTTGATGTCATTTATTTAACTATCATCTCAATGCATTTTCATGTTCATATCTCTAACTTTTGTCATCATTTCCAAGCCTAAATGTCATCTTCACATATTTAGACATGCCTACCATGTTTATTGTTGTGAGAATCATCTTTTAATCATTAAATGTTTTTCAAAATGCTTTTTCTATTGTCAAAAAAATTTGTTTTTCTAAAACCCCCTAAGTTAAAGTCACATTAACCTCAATAAATGGGGATTAACATAGACTTAAGGTTTCTATTACATTGGTATTTTAATTTTAGGGAAAAATCAAGTTTTTCATGCTCGGGTTCAAGGATTATTGAGGCTAAATATTCTATTTTCAAAATAAATGTCCTATTTTTGGTGCCTAAATTATTCACGCCCTGATCTTTTTGCTTAGAGTCCATTATGTTTGTGCATGGTCAATGGGCTGTTTCATTATCCCAAACTACCTTTGGATGGTGGAATAAGCTCGTGAAGTCCATATCACTCTTACCTTTCTATCATGGACATTTAGATATCCATGGCCTGAGCCTAGACATAAGAAAATCGAAAAACTTAAAAATTCCCCTATTTTGGCCCTAGCAGCACTATAGTTATGAATTAAAAAATCATTTTCAAACCCTAGAACATTTTTCATGAATTCACTAACATTTTTCCCAAAAAAGGCTTTGAATGCCTTTCTAAGGTATCTTGTTTGCCCTTAGATCATTTTGAATAAGGGAGTTATGATTTTTCAAACTAATGCTGTATGAAACCTTTGGAATTAGCAATTTACATTATGTATGGACTATTTAAGCCCATTAAATGTTTTTATGAAAATTTTCAAATAGTTTTCTAAAAAGTTCATGAAATTCCCTTTCTAGCAAAGTATCGTTTGTGATTCAACAATTCCATAAGAGTCAGGAATGATTTTTTAAAGTTTGTCAATTCATTCCCCTACATATGCTGTCAGTGCACGCTTGACCCAACTTCTAAAATTACGCCACTTGAAAGACTATTCTTTGAGATTTTCAAAATATTTTTACATTAAACCTTATCGAGTCACCTTTATAATGTTACTCACTTGCTTCTAACACCTCTTAATTTGCCCAGAATAAATTTGAGAATAGGGAAAATACGATGTTATTCCCTTTTTCAGTATTTGTCAAAATTAATTGATTTTTCTAAATTTCCACTCCAAGGCATTCAATTGCCTCTATGTGATCCTAGGCATGGATCAAGGCATGAACCAATTTTCAAGACTTATTATCTTTATTTTTATAAATTTTCTTTTTTATTAAAAATCACCTATTCTTATGAAGAATTGTTAAAATATCTTTTTTTTGTCAAGAAATCACTTAACTTTTGTCAAAATAAGTCCTTCAAGCTTGTCTTTTCAAAAAATATAGAAACCTTTGTCCATAGGGATACCACAACCCCGTTTTCTAAGGGATACCATAACCTCACTTTAAAAAAAAATTGTCAAAATTAAATTTTCTTTTTCTTGAATTTTTTTAAATGTGTGAAGATTTTACCTAATTTCCATGTCTTGATTAATCAATGGATCCAAATTCGTCTCCAAAACTATCAACTTGGTTATTTTAAGATAATCGATGAAAATTATGATATACATTTCGATCACCCTTCTCTTTTTTCTTTTTTTTTTGTGTGATTTATTTTATGCAATATTACCTCACTTATCGTCTTGCTAACACATTTCCTTTATGGTGATTACCATGCATTCATATTTTCATTAGTGTTTCGAGGTTTTTAACTTTAAAATATTGATTTCAATAGACATCCAGTCACACCTAGTCCAAATGATCAGTAGCGACTCCAATCGTTGGACATTTCATAGTGGCCATCTAAAACTAGTTAGATGAATGATTCGTCCGATAGTCCCTCTTTATGATCAAGAGTTAAGAACCCGTGCCTCTTCACACCCTTAATGTCAGAAAAAGAAATGAGTCCTAATCAGAAGGACATTTTTTATCAAGATCAAACATTTTTAAATCACGTGCATCCCCTTTTGCGATGAAAGGTTGCACCCCAGGGCCTGATGCTAATAATTGCCTTTGGGTTATCCCTTTACCGATATTTGAATTAGTTATGATGAGATGATAACGAAGGCAAGAACCATCAAATGAATCGCTCATCCAATCGATCTTGGATGGCCACCATGAAGTCGTTAAAGACTCCGAGTTGCCACTAATCATTTTAGGCTAGGCATGATCAGATGCTTATTGAAAATGATATTCTGAGTTAGAAACTTAACATATCGATTTCAAAGTCTACGAGGTCTAGAGATTTGCTGGTTGGGTTTGAGAATTGGTTATGTGTGGGGAAGGATTAGCACCCCCACGATGTCGAAATCGGTACTCGCTAGCCATGTTTTACATTGATTTTAGTTTCCTTGATTTTTACTTATCATTATTTTAATATAATCCCCCTTTTAATACATGAATTTTGTGAAAAAAATTGTAAATCTAGGTTTTAAAGAAAATTTTAAATCATGTATGTGCCCAAAAGATATGGGGAACAAAGGGATTTTTGATGAAATGATCTCCGTATTGAATTAAAAATCGGATATTCTGTGTCAAACAGTAGAAAGATACTGAGGCAGAACATTGCCTTATAATTTTCAAAAATGATTCAGAAATATGAATGCACAATAGACATCACAAAAGGAAATGTGTTAGGAAGACGATAAAGAATATAATATTGCATAAAAATAAACACGCAAAAGCATAAAAAGGAAAGACGATCAAAATGTATCTCGTAATTGTCTTCGATTATTAAGGAATAACGGGAATGACAATTTTGAGACGCCTTTGGACTCGATGGTCATCTGAGGTATAGAAAAAAAGGTTTTGATTAAAAAGCCTAGGATGTCGGGGGAGAGAGAAAATTTAGATTTTTTTTTTTTAGTGAAGGGCAAGGTTAAAGTATCCTTAACAGTGAAAATTTTAGTGATTTTTTTTAAATTTGAAAAATGTAAAAGTGGGGTTGGAATATCTCCTCAGAGCACAAGGTTTAAGTATCCCGAATGTGGCAATTTTAGTAATTATAGAGAGTGAAACATTTTGGCAAAAAAAGATTGAATTTGGAATTAAAACCGACAATTGAAATAAAAGACCAAATTAAATAAAAAAATTTTTGGGCTTTGATTCAAGCATAAAGACTTGTTTTTTTGACATTGGACTCTATAAAAAATTAATCAGATGCATTTCGAGCCTTTGCATGCCTTGAAAAAGTGATTCACGATATTCAATCTAATTTTTCCTAAGTCCAAAAATAGGAGATAGTATTGCATTGTCCCCCTTTTTTATTTTACTTCAGGCAAGTTCGAAGTTCTAAGGCTCAGGTGAAGTACCATAAAAAAGGTAAGTCGATATTAATGTAAAAATATTTCAAAAATCCCAAAAAATCACTTTTGTGGTGGAAATAATTTTTTGAAATTGGGTTGACTGTGACACTGACAGCATGTGTAGGGAAAAAGGTGTGGTAAACTTTGAAAACACTCCTGACTCATATGAAATCATCAAATTGCAAATAATACCTTTCAAAAAAGTGAATTTTAAAAAAATCTTAGGAAAAATATTTTAAAGATTCAAAAGAACAATTGGTGGGGCAAAATGGCCCAAACAGAAAGCTAGGGGCTCTAGATAACATTAGTTCAAAAAATCATAACTCAGTTATCCAAAATAATTCGAGGGAAAATAAGATATGTTTGGAAAGGAAATTCAATGCCCTTTCAGGGAAAAATATAAAAAAAAGCATAAAAAATGGTTTAGGGTTCAAAAATGATTTTTCAAGTCTTGACCATAATGTAATCAAGGCAAAAACAAAGGATTTTTTTTTGGGGTTTATTAGGAATAAACTCAAGCCATGGACATCTAAAAGTTTGTGACAAAAAGGAATGGGTTATATGGGTTTTATAAGCTCATTTACACAATCCCGAAGTAGTTTGGATGATGAAACTGCCTATGGACCATATCACAAAAAAGGTCAAGCTGTAAACACTTTAAAATAAGTAGAAAAGTTATTTTATTTTGGAAACCAAAATATTTAACCTTATTTAACCATGAATCCAGACATGAAATTGTTGATTCTTCCCCAAGATTGGAGGGCCAATTAATGAAAACTTAAATCCATATTAATCTCCATTTATTGGTGGTAACATGGACGTAAGTTGGGTTTTTTTTTTAAATTAGATTTTGTAACAAACAAACACAAAATAAAGGCATTTTTAATCATGTAAGACACTCAAACATGCATCAAATGATAAGAAAAGGCTAAAACATCAACAAGGTATTATTTTTATCAAAGAAACATATCAAAATGCAAAAAAAAAAAGTGACTATGTATGAGCATACTAGAATGAGTTTATGGAGACAAAGAACCCAATACGATCATAAAAGAAAGTATTTTCATAAGATGAACATGTGATGAAAGTTTTCATGACAGCATGAAGGCATGATTTTTAGTCAAGAAAATGCATAAACATGCTAAAATATATATGGAGGCATGGAATCTGATATGAGCATAAACCAAAATGCTATCATGATATGGGAAAAGTCACAATAAAGAAATGGTTTTTAAGAATGAAAACATGACAAAATCATAAGCTTATCAACAAGACATCAAAGGGAATGCATGGAGCCTATAATTGGTCATGGTTGCATCAAAGGGGTTATTAACATGATGAAACACATGAAAATGGTAATAATATAAAAAATAAGTGAAGAAGATATATCAACAATAACTCCAACAGCTTTTCTTTCCAAAAGGTGAGTTTTTTCAAACCAAATATATTGCCTTTGAAACATTTTGTCACTTGCTATGAGCTAGCAAGTAGAAAAACTAGTAAAAAATGTTGATGTAGTCTTTATTAATCCCTCATATCATTGTTCCAAAAAATCATCACAACCCCAAAACTTTTTTCAATCCCTTATGATATGAGATGTCTTTTTGTGATCCCCTAGTTTTTTTGTATTTGGTGTAAGGAATTAATACTTATCTTAATCTTTGTTATGGAACAATGATTTTATGGAATGGTTAAACAAATTGCTTCTTAATATACATAAGCTCATGCGCACTTTTACTCTCAAAACATGTATGGTTATTATGATACATGCTGGGCGTTATGATTTCATTATAGTAGGTAAGATCTTCGTATTTGATAACCTAAAATGCATGGCTCTAAGACATATTTAGGTTTAATGAGTTTGAGGTAATCAAAATTGATGGCTTTTTTGGTGTTTAATGATTTTGAATTTGCTATTGTCCTTACTGATCAATATTCATTTCCATTTAATCAATATTCTTACATAGCCAACAATTGCATGACCCTACCAAACATGAATGTTACCTAAAATTTCATTGATGCCTACTGCGTAGTGAAGGCTATTTTCCTAATTTATTAAATTTGTTAATAAATTTGTGAGTCGATAGAGTTGAGTAAGTCAAAAATATAACAAACGTTACTAAAACAAAGCTTTTATTATTGAGTGTGTAATGTTTTTAGAGTTGTTATATATATTAACATTAAAAGAAAAAAACGTATATAAACATATTTAAATTATTTTATTAAATAACATATATCATTTTATATGTTTATTATAACTTAATTAGGTTTTTGTTGTCAATTATTCAATTGAATAGTGTAACTTAACTAATGATATCAAATTCAAATAAGATCAATAATTGATTTCATGACACATGTGTCAAAAGATAAACAAATAAAAAAATAAAAGTTGAAAGGTAAAAACTTCATACAAATATATATGCAAAATTGTTTAGTGGTTGAGAGAAAAGTTAAGAAAATAATGTAGAAAATTGAAGGGAGAATTCTAGAAAAGTTAAATAGAGTGATAATTTTTACAAAAAAAGTGAAAGCAAAAAACATTATTTCAAAAAGAAATAACAATTATTAAAATTATTAATAAAGATATTATAATTACTATTTTACCCTTATTTTTCTTTATTGTTGCTCTTCTCTACTGCTTTGCTCTTGTGTTCATGGGAGAGTCGGTTCCTTTGGTGTGGGAACCAACTCTCCTATGTGTCCCCATGTGCTCGGCCTTTAAAACTTTGGATAATTCAAAAGGCATAGCGCGCTTGACTTACAAGAAATAATGGTTGGTTGTGGTCGAGCCTTTGAGCTATTCTTTGATTGGGATTTGGATTAGGCATGATAATATGAGGGGGTAAGGATCATCAGATGAATCACTCATCCAACTGGACCCAGATGGCCACCATAAAGTGGTCATAAACATGGAGTAGCCACCAATCATTTTAGGCTAGGCAAGATTGGATGCTTATTGAAAATAATATTATGATTTACGAAACTCGAAACACTGATTTCAAGGTCTACAAAGTCTAAAGATTCGTTTCTAGGATTCAGGAGTTGGTTACGCATGGGGAAGAACAAGCATCCACACAATACCCAAAATTGGTACCTATTAACTATTGTCACTTTGGTCTTGGTTAAATTGGTTCCTTTGGTCTCTATTTAGAGATAATCCTCTTTAATGCATGGAGTTTTGGAAAATGGAAATCTGGTTTTTTAAAGAAAATTAGATCACATATGCGCTTCGGAGATGTGAGGAACATAGGGATTTTTGTGAGAATGTTGTCCGGATTGGATTTAAAAAAATTAGATGATTCATATTAGGCACTAGAGAGATACCAACACGAAACATCGCCTTGTAAACTTTAGTGAAATTAATTTTAAATATAAATGCACAATAGTCACTGTAAAAGGAGAACAAGTTAGTAAGGCAAAAAATGAGAAATGTAATAATATCATAAACAAGTAATCATAAATAAAAGAACATAAAAAGGGAGGGGCGATCGAAATGTATCTCATAATTACCTTCGATTATTGAATAATAATCGAGATGACAATTTTAGAAACTGAGCTAGATTCGGTGTTAATTTGAAGAACAAAGATGATTTTTATCAGAACAGTTTGAGGCATCCGGAAGTGACAATTTTAAGTTTTTGAGGTAAGAGCGGGGCAGGAGTATCCCCTAGGTGAGGTGGGATTGGAGTATCACCTAAAATAGAGTTATGAAAATGTTAAGATTAAAGTGAAAATTTGACTTTTTAATGAAAAAATGGGGTTGGAGTATCCTCTTTGAGTAGTGGGGTTGGAGTATCCATAAAGTTAGGAAAACATTTAGGAACAAAGAGAAAATTTAAAATTTTTAATTAAAAATGGAGTTGGAGTATCCCTTTGGGAATAATGGAGTCAGAGTATCTCCACTAGCAAAAATTTTAATATGAAATCCTATCTTTTGTATTTTAATTTTGACTCGAGTCAAAAGTGGTTGATGTTGTGGGGGAATCAACTAGACGCATTTTGAGACATCTGAACCTCTCAATAAAATGGGATTCGAAGATTAGGTTGAAAACAAGGGTTAACATTATGTCCCTTTTATTCTCGCATTTTTTGGGTACATCCGAAAGCTTCAAGGGGTAAATGAGGTACCGTTGGAAAGGTAACTCAACAAGGTTTAATATAAAAATATTTTAAAAATTTTAGAAAATCACTTTCTAGGTGGAATTAATTTTCGAATTTGGGTTCATCTTAGCACTAGCAGCATGTGCAATTAAAAGGGGATATTGGATTTCGAAAAATCACTCTAAGCTTATCCGGGATCATTAGATAATAGAAAATATCTTTCCAGAAAGGGAATTTTGTGAACTTTTTGGGAAAAATATTTAGGAATTTCGTAAAAATCATCTGGTGGGCCATATTGGCCCAATCAGAATGTTACATGCTGGTTCTGGGGGTTTTGGATAGTAATGGTTCGAAAAATCATAACTCCCTCGTCCGAGATGATCTGAGGGCAAATAAGGGTCCGTTAGAAAGATAGTTCGATGCCCTTTAAAGGAAAAATATTAGAAAAATCAAAGGAAATATTTTGTGGTTTGAAAATGATGTTTCAAATTCAAACTTGAATGACCCTGGTGACACCATGAAAAGTAGCCTTCAATGCCTCGTTTTTATATTTTTATTTTATATGACCCATAGGCATTTTAGACCTTCCAGAAAAAATTTTACCACCTGATGTCGTATCACCTAATTATGTGTAGTGACACGGCACCTGATAGTCATCCCCTAGCTTTTATTTCTTTTTTATGATTTTATCATCTTTTACTGAACTCTTAGGATGCCAGAAATTGGCTTGGATAAAGTAAGGTGTCTACACTATGTATATAAACTATATATATAATTATACATATAAATTATATATAAATTATATATATCAAAAATAGTATTAAGAAATAATAAAATATTAAAAAATATTTTTATTAAAACTTGAGCTACTATTTAAAAATAATAAAAAATAAAAATATATTTTATATTAAACCTTAAATTAATATATATTATATGTAATATAATATATAATATAT
>JBBYHL010190674.1:0-28554 GCA_038381835.1 Adansonia madagascariensis | reverse complement strand
TAAAATATCACAATGTGATAAAACAATCAATTAAAAAAGATCCTCTAATTCTAATTAAGAATTTATTGGGTCCTTTAAGAATAGCCCCTCAAATTGTGAATTTTTATTCATCATTTTACCCTTTAATAACTTATAATCAGACCTCGGTAGCAAAATATTTACAGCTTGACAATTTAAAATAGACTTTTCAAGTACTTAAATATTATTTATTAGCTGAAAATGGGAGAATTTATAATTTCGATCCATGCCGTAACATCATTTTGAATGCATTCAGCGTTGTTGATCCAATGCCACTCTACTGTGATAATAATAGAGCCATAGCGTGAGGAACTAAGGTCTCATCATAAATCTAAATATGTATTACGGTGATATTATCTTATTTGAGACATTATTGAAAGACATGATGCTAGTATATAATAAGTGCCTACAAAGACAACTTGGTTGATCTTTTTACTTCTAGCCTTACAGAACCACCATGTGAAGGGTATAAGGCTTAGACATATGGACAATTGGCTTTAGTGCTTGTGGGAGATTGCTAGTGTAAACTGAGCAAACCAATCAAAATTTCTTGTAATATGTTAGCTTTTAGTCATTTCATGTAAAATGCATATTATTAAATTAATGTAATAAGGTACTTTTTAATCCATAAGACTTTGTAACAATGGTTATTTATGACGTATGAAGATAAATCCCATAAATGATATTGGCCTTGTAAAGGAATTGTAAAGAGTTACAATTGTATTCTTATGTACCAAAATCATGCTTATGCATGCAACTGATCTAATAAGTTAAAGTATAATGATACTTGAGGATAATATATGGGTTCTTGTTATGGTAACAAGTTTACTGAACAAGACTCTCTATGAGAGTTCTATTTGGTATTTCACTTAAATGTCTATGAAAATACTCTCATGAGTCAATAGTGTAAGTAATCCTTAGACTTGTGACACCAGGTGACCTTGTATGTAAACTAGCATACTTAAAAATCATCACAACCAGGTCCACCTTGATGAATGCCTAAGGTAAGGTGGGTTTAGGTATGTTATGAAGCATATTAAAGGTAGAATAGTGATATAAAGAGTATTCATCACTCCAAGTGATATTAAGGGACATATCTTAATTACTCTTAGTCTATGTTAATTAAAAAGTCCTCGGCCAAGGTAATACTAATATGGAGTTAACGGATAGGGGCTGTAGGACAACTATGAATGGGCTAAGAATAGAAATTGAACCATGTTCATGTCTTTTCTAGGATCTAAGATGAAAGGATTGAATTACATTAACATAATGTACACTGAAAAGCTTGTTAAACCACATTGACTCTCTTGGCATATAGGTTGCCATGATGCATTGCTAGATGCCATTCATGGTCTATAAATATAAATATAAATATTCTTAACCAAATTAATTTATACTCACTGCCAATATGTTAAGGGCCTAATGTGTCACACGCATAAAGTTGATTTTATGGAATTAAAATGGGATTGAATTAAATTGTAGAGAAACTTATCTTTTAGGGACTAAATTCAAAGTTCAATTAGTTAAGGGGTTAAAGTGCAATTAAACTAAATTTGATTTTTGCCTTAAACTTAACTATTTACACATGAGCTTTTTTGTCCTTAATATCATTACTTTTGACAAGATTTTGGCCTCACGTTGAGAACTTAGAAAAAGAAAAGTCATTTTTCCTTTTAGGTTTTCAAACACAGCAAAGATTTCTATCAAAGGAAAGTTGACAAAACCTAAGCCACTAGTATGGTTGTTGACAAAACATGATCCTAACCTTGTGAAGGTTTCCAAGTCCATCCAAGACTATACCTAACTTTGATTCAAGTTGTTGTACCAGCTTGCTACTAATCCTAACAAGTTTTCTTGGATGCAGTGAATAAGAAGTTCATCATTATGTATATGCCCAGCCACTTTTTGATAAACATTTTGATGTGATCCTGTATAGATCTGGTGCCATTGAGCTTTTCAAAACTAGGCATTTTGCTTTAGGAGGGAGGATTAGATCCAGTACCAAGCTACATCCACCTTACTAACATCCCTAACTTCTTCAATTTCTTTAAGCCTTTTTTGAGAAAATTGGTATTTTCCCTCATCACTCTTGAGCTCAACTCTTTTTCGAGTCTTATGCCTATGATTTCTTATTCTAGAAGTCCATTATGATCCATAACCATTAGATCATCTAAAGTAGTATTCAATGCTAGACCCGTTGCCTCTTTCTAAGCTTTAGGGTCAGCATGAATAGTTATTACAAGACTAGTTCCCATAGATTAAGCACATTATGGTGATTGTCTTTCTGTGCCAGATAAACCAATAACAGTATTAGAGTGATTCCCTCGATTGACCTTTTTCTTTCTAGTAGTCATTATTTACATCAATTCAAAGATTTATGCTTGCATCTCACCTTGTTGTTTCATGATTCTTTCTTGTATTTCATGATTGCTTGCCTCTATCTTTTTTAGACATGCTAAATATTCATCTCCTATGATTTACAACGTCAGATTGTTTTGACAATTTTATTTTGAAAAAGAATATCCTATTGGAGAACCCATAAAATGTGAAAAAGACCTTTATTTTGCCCTTTCACCCTTATACAATGCATGTAATGAATGCATGTATGAATGCACATATACAAATAAATGCAAGGATGAAATTAGCATAATATAAAAAACAAAGTAATATGAACAAATAAAGAAAAGATAAAAAAGATGCGAAATGAACTAGTATAAACAACAAAAGAATTTATATGAGAAAAATAAATATTGCCCCAGATAAATTTATGAGGCTATTATGATGCCCCTTGGGGCAAATGGGCTGGCCTTGTTACTAGTGATGATGTACGCACATCATCTCCTGATCTACACATCTAGACCATTTAGCTAAGGCTTCAAGATGCCATGTAAAGTAAAAAAAAAAATCATATTACAAATGACAATTCTTGTTCATCATTATTTGATATCTGGAATAAAAATAACAACTTCTAAGGTGAAGCAAAAATCTTTCCATAAGCAATGATGCCAACTCATTATTACTTCATTTGTATGCTCATAACATAAAATAAAAAGGAAAAAGATGAAAGGTTTTCCCTCTGTGTTCCTAATTCAATAACCTTTAAAATTAGGTATGGCTCTAAAAGGGTAGTTAGTATGATCCGCTATATGAGGTTTGGGTTGGACCTCTAAATAAGTTTTCAAAATGCTTCCCAAATCTAGAAAAAACTGATGAGGTACCCTAATCCTTATCCATTGCTAGTTTATGTTGAAAAAGGTTCAATTTGAGTAGGAGTATCTTCCATGCCTGTGACGAGGCTAACACATTAGGCAGGCATAGGAATTTACACTTGTAGGTTTTTCACTGGCCTAAACAAAGACTAACACCTCAAAAAGGCATAGTTACTTCACCCATTCTAAAGTATTAGGTAAATGCCTCTTCCCTATGCTTGAAGAAGACTCTAATAGTATGCATATGCATAGTGTGTGTAGGGGAAGAAATAAACCTTTTAGTACTCAACTTTTTCAAAAAAAAATAAGAACCTTATACTAAATTCCCCTAAAAATAGCATTGCAATGGAAACAAAAGGGTTAGTGAAAAATATGAATAATATGTATCAAAATTTCCATATAAATCAAAGTCAAAATAGAAAAGAAATAAATTTTGTTTCGAAAAGATCGAGAATTATAATTAAATGCCAGTTTAGACTAAATTAATCAAAATTTAGTTAACAAGTCATTAATTTTAGGCATGTCTTTTTAGCAGTCCCTAATAGAGTCACCAAGTTGTCATAAGATGGCTCAGATACTTATAGGGACCATATATTATTATTATTATTATTCTTTTAGAGGACCAATTAGTCGATAAGAATCGCTCACTTAACTTAATCCTAAATAGTCATTACAAAATGACCATTTATCTTAGAGTTACCACTAATCTATTTTGGCTAGGTGAGATTGGTCAAAGGCTAGGAGACCCTTAAAAACAAACTTTAAGGTCTACATGAATACTAGAGATCATATGAAAGGGTCTAGGAATTCGTTACAATCATGAGTAAGGATCGATCTCTCTCATGACACCCTGTGATTGATACCTTATTAATTACATGTTAATTTAAACTTTAATCTTTATTCATTTTAAAATTTGATACTTAAACATAATTCCCATGTATTAAAATAATATTCTAAATTTATTTTTCCATAGGTTTTAAAATTTTTAAAAATCAAGTTATCTTTCGGTATTCACCAGAGAGTCAAAGAAACATGAAAGGTCAAGATATCTTCCACAACCCATTAGAGGAATAGACGAACATAAAAGGTTTTATTTAAAAATCAAAATATCTCACATACCCTACTAGAAGATCGGAGGAATATGAGAGGTTTTATTTCATCAAATTTGAAAAATCTCGATTTTCAATTTGAAAAGTATATATCATTATTTTAATAATCCATATAACCCCTTTCATATTTTGGGAAAAACTTCACTTATTTTTTTAACTAGGAAATATTGCCTTAATTTTTTAAAATATTTAATTTTATTAAGAACATTAATAGAAAAACTGCCCTAAGAAAAAATTTAGATGAAATGTTCAAAGACTTGATTCTTAGAAATTAAATTTGGTTAATAAGACTGAAATGTCCTTTGAAGTACCTTTAACTTGGAAGTATCTGGTAACTCTAAAGGACTTGTTTTTTACACTAAATTACTAATATGCCTCTAAGATATACTTCGATATAAAAGTATCTTGATAATCCTAAAAGACTCAAAAATAGTCTTAAATAATGAACCTATCCCTAATGTGTACCTTCAACATAAAAGTATCCCAATAATCACATAGGACTTGGTTCTAATCAAAAGTACCAAAATGCCCTTAAGTTACCATTGACATGAAAGTATCCTAGTAACCCTAAAAGATAAAGTAAATGATCATAAAAGGGTGAACCTATCCTAAATATATCTTTGCATAGAAGCATTCTAATGATTATAAAGGACTTGGTTCTAAAAAAAATTACTAAAATACCCATTAAAGTGCACCTTTAACATTAAGGTATCTTAGTAAACCCTAAAGGATATAGAAATGGTAAGAAATAACCTTTTTATCCTAAATGGGTAATTTGGAAATCAAAGTGACCTAAAATGCAAAAATTACAATTAAGCCCCTAAACATTTTTAGAATTGCATTTCTCACCCTTCTAAAAAACTAAAAGAATACAAAATTGGTTTTTAATGCACTACACCCTCCAAAGGATCAGAGGAATGCTAAAAAAATCAAAATGCCCTAAATGTTAAATGTTTGAAATGACCATTTTAACCTAAAATGCTAGGTTTTCCTAATAGTCCTTAAACTTTTCTAAATTTACAAATCGATTCCTTCATAATTAAAACACAAAATTAAATATCAAACATATCAAAATTGACACAAAAATTTACCAAAATTCATAAGAGAAGTTTGGCCAAGCACTATTGGCCTTGGAACAATTTTTTTAAGTTTTACAAACAAGTCCCTAAACTTTTTAAAATTACAAAATGGTCCTAAAAAGGTTAAAAATGTATGATATGCATCCAAACATGTTAATAATGCATGGAAAATATCCCTAAAGGTCTACCAAGCATTTGGCCAAGCATGAAAACTCTTAAAGCAATTTTTTCAAATCTGTAATTTATTCCTTAGATTTTGCATATTTACAAAATAGCCTAAAAATAAAAAATTCATAAATAAACCCTTGTTAAAATTAGCCAAGCATGGAAACACCTTTTCAAGGCCTTTGAAAATTTGAGAAAATTATTTTTAGGTCCCTAAAATTTTCAACATGACATGAAAATTTATCCAAGGGTCATGATGGTTTTCAGTCAACACCAGTAATAATCAAAAATAATTTTTTTCATCACATATTTACATGAATCTTAATATAAATATTTGTCCTAATTTTAAATATGCAAGAAATCATTGAAAATAATAAGCATATCAACATACTTCATTAACAATCAACATAAAAATGCCAAGGAAAATAGTACAAAAATATATACATAAGAAAATAACATCATTTCCATCAACAACACAAGTTACATTGATAAAGATCAATTTATTGCTAATAAAGATCAAATATAACAACAAAATCAAGAAACTTGGATCATGACTTTCATACTTGCCCTTTCAACATGGATTAAAATCCATGAGCACAAGTAATCATGAAGCTCAGTAAAAGATGAAATTGACTGAAAGGAACAAAAATCACAAGTTTTCCAAGTGAATTTACCTCAAAAGCTTGAAAATTTTGAAAAACATAAGACTTTTTGCTTTTATTTTATTTTACTTTTTTTCTACAAATGCATAAGTTAAAAAAAAAAAATCCTCCGCATAAGTTCAAAAAAAAAACATCCTCCTCTTGTCCAAAAATTAAATTTTAGAACGATGTATGGATACATTAAGCAAATATACCAATAAAAGCCTTATTTTTATCAATACAAGATATGAAACTTTGAATTTTGATGACATGGAGGCCCTGTATTGATACGTAAAGCCTATGCATCGATACATGCATGTAAAAACGTAAAATTTATGCACCTTTGACTCTTTAAACCTCTTATTTAAGTTAAGAATAATGGGGAACCAATCTATGCCTATTCAAATGACTTTGATGGTGCTTAAATGATGAACTAATGCCTTGAACGTTAGCCTAAACAAAATATGGTGTCTATAAATGCCCCATTTTATCATTGCTGAGTATTAAGAATAAGACAAAGATAAACAGACATCATTTTGTCTAGGGTAGGATAATGCCCTTTGAGTGCTTGCAGAAAATAAACTCTAATTAATATTTCACCATGATGGGTGCAATTTGTTGGCAGCGATTCTAATAAAGTTTATAAGTTTTTGTAGGGTTTAACCATCCTACTAGGCTTTTGGGTTTTCTAGGTTTTGACCCCTTAGACAGGCACCGGTTGATATGGACTTTGACTCGATAGGTACTTAGCTCTTTTTAGACAAACTCGACAAGTGCCCAACTCTTTGCAGACATGCTTAATAGATGCCCAGCTCTTTGTACATAGACCCGACTAGTGCATAGCTCTTTATAGATAAACTCAACATTGGCCACCCTCACTAGGCACAGCAGTTACGTTGGGCTTCGACTCTTAATATGGGCCAATTTCACTGGGCTTACTACGTGGCTAACTAATATTTGGCTTGAATCGCAAAATAGGCTGACTTCACTAGGCTTACCACATGGCCAATTAATTAGGCTTGACTTTTGGTGTAGGCCAATTTCACTGGGCTTACCATAGGGCCAACTATACTGGGCTGGACTTTTAATATGGACCAACTTCGCTAGTTTACCATATGGCCAGCTATTTTGGGGTTGGCTTTTGATATGTGCCAACTTTACCAGGTTTACCACATAGCCAGGTACATTGGGTTTGACTTTTGAGATATGCCAACTTCACTATGCTTACCACATGGCTAGTTACATTAGGCTTGACTTTTGATATCTTATAAAATGGCATCCTATAAAGTTTTCACAAAAGGAAACTTATGAGTGATGCATAAGGTGTGTTTAAATGCTACAAATGATACAAATGCTATTGAGATGATGCATGTTGGAATGCATGCATTAATTATCTTTTCATGTGAATATGTACTGCAATTGTGATAAATGAAAAGTTAAAAGGGCAGATTTCACCCTTTCATCTTATGTGTTGGCATGAATTCTCCTCAAAATGGCTTACCCTTGTTAGAAAATTGTTAAACCTAATTCAAGTCTGTATCAACTTTGTTGTCTCGGTATCCTAACACCTTGCTAAAGAGTGGTTCACTGATATTTACCTTTCAAAGGTGGTTTTGCTAGTAAAAGTAAACACAAGATTCTTTTATGATAAACGTGGGCTTTTAGCATTTCCTTGCTCTAGCAAGATCCTCACTCTTTTCAATTTCAAAATTTATGAGACATCATGAGTTTGCTTAACAAAACATGAAATGCAAAATTAGTGTTTATAGATCAGGGTTGAACTCTTATGTTTTCATGTTATAAGAATTCTCATTTTTATATTTAAAGCATGTCATATCCCATGTGCCAAGAGTTGTTTTATCCTATCATTAAGAAAATTAAACAAATCATGCCCTAGAGCAATATTTTTTTAGCATTAAAGGTAAAAAGTTATCAAGCTCATATCCTTAAAACAGGTGATGTTAAACCTTTTGACAAGTGGTGATCACCCTAAAGACATTTTGAGTAAGACCAGAGGTAACCTTATTTAAAATAGTTTTAAGGGTTGATGCCTAAAATTGATCGTGTTAGCACGGTAAGGTCAGTGGCTAGAATGTGTCCATGATCAAAGGCTTGTTAAGGTTAATCCAAAAAGGTTAGGGCCTAGATTAATTGATACGGTAGGTTTAAAAGTCAATATTAAATTATTTAAAGCCAAAACATTTATGACTTAATCAAAAAAAAGACAACTAGCACTCTTTGACCGAACTCTTGAAAAAGTCACTCTCTCAATTTCTAAATAACATAGTTTGATGCGTGCTAATCTTAGTCGGTGATTACCAATTCTCACAAGATTAATTTGGAGGGCTTTTTGGTAAGTACTGGCCCTAATTGATGAACATGAATTTTAGGAAGTACTTGGGTGGAGATATCAAAGTTCAGCCTTTTATTTTTATTCCTGAATAGTATAGACATCCTAATACAAAGGATGTTTTAAGTGTCTCTTGGCTAATAAAGGTAATTTTTGCTTTATGGCTATTTTAGGCAACATTGATGGTTAACTCAAAATTCTTAGATTTGCTTTAGATTACCATTTTTTGGGTTTTCGCCCTAGAGCCTCTTTTTTTTTTTTCATTTTTTGATTTCATTTTTTGATTGTTTGCTGCATCATACTTTTTAAAAAGGCTTAAAATTTATCAAAAGAACAATTTTTTGAAGATTGGGTTCATTACTTAAAATGGGCATGCTTAATCGCGATAGACTTTCTAAAGACTTTAATATAGGCCAGGGTTCATGGTTATAAAAAAAGGGTATAAAGTGTGATTAGACCAATGATCATTTCTTTCTATAAGGCCATCCATTTCTTTTACTCTTTAAATGTCTTTGTTTCTTGATTTTTTCTTCTGTTTTCTCTTGATTTAGCTTTCATTTTTGACTCTTTGTTGTTTTGACCACTTTTATTTTTCTTGTAGGAATCTTGGATTTTAGAAACTTGGCGCATTTAGTATTTGCCCCTTGACACAGGCATTTTATAATTATAGATTGGGATATCTATCCCTATGTCCTTTAGAAAGATTTTCACTTTACCCCCTTGATGTAGAAAATGATGCTTAATAAGGGTTTCAAAAGAATGATTTCATTAGGAAGGTTTAGGAAGGAAGGGGATTGCTTTCATATTTCATGAAAAGATGATGAAAGATGGCCATTTCTCATTTCATACATGACTATACGAATTAAAGAGTTATTCTTTAGGAAAAAGGTTCTTTTAGAAACATCTTAAACATCTTAATCACATGATATCGCATTTCTTTTTTTTCTTTTTACAAATGAATGCCTTGATTATCCTTTTCTCTCTAAAGTGATGGGTATATTCCTCAAGATCCCTAACTTGCCCTAGCCATAGAAGAACTTTACTTTTGGTTTTTCATTCAAAAATGAGTTTAAATTATTATGAGTCTCGTATTGGCCGCCTTTTGTTAAGAGATGTGAGAAATCAATTTCAGAGATGGAAATGGAGTATTTCAGATTTTAATCCTTGCCATCTATCACCTTGGTTAAGTATTTTTCATTTTTAGAATGACCCAAGGTAAGAACATGTGAGATAAAGGGAAAATGCTTTGCTAAGTAAGTCAGCCCCTCAAGTTGATCACCAATTTTATCAAGACTATCCTTGTTTTTGAAAAACCTATTATTAGACTCAATATTAGATAGTAGTCATGCAGGGTTTTATTTCTAAAGAAATTCAAAACTTAAAATAAGAGCCATGATACATGTGAATTAAATGTTCATTTATTTCAGGTCAAAGTTTGCATTTCTACACAAATGAAAATGTGTATAGAATTTAAACTAAAATAGAAATTGCCCCTGGTTGGCATACTACTTAGAGAACAATAGCCCCTAAATTTGATGCCCTTCATAGGCATCCACAAGTTCCTTAAACTTTGTTGGATTTGCATTAATTATAGCTTAGACCTTGTCTTTGAGTGCATCACAATCCTCCATGGCATGTCCTTTCACCTGTTTTTGATACTCACATGTAAGATAGGAGTTGCACCATTCTAGATATAGAGGCTTTCTAGCTTTGCACTAATAGTGGTAATCATTTAGCTTCAGACAAGCAAAAGAAGGAGCTTCATGTAGGAGATAGGTATAGAATGGTACACCCTTGCCCTATTTCTCTTATACTCTTGAGAATAGTTCGAACTAGTTTCCAAGCTAGCTTTGATTTTTAGAAAGTAAAGTGAATGAGCTTGCATAAGAGGTGTTGGAACATGTGTCGTAGTGTGGTCTGAATGCGAATCTTGACTAATCAACTTAAAAGATTGGTGCACCTCTCATTCCTATAATATCTATATATCATTATTCCTTATTTATAGGAGCCATTTTTTTATATCTAAGGACTAGGTTGTCGAAATGAATTACTTACTTTACTTAACCCTAAATAGCCATTATGAATAACTATTTATTTGGAGTCGCCACCAGTCTATTTGGGCTAGGTGAGGTTGGTCACCTATCAAAGGTCATATTTTAAGGGTTAGAAAACCCTTAAAAACAAACTCTGAGGTTTGCAATTTATCAAAGATCACAAAAAAAAGGGTTCAGAAGTCAGTTACAATAATGAGTAAGGATTGATCCCTCTTATGATGCTTGGTAATCGATACCTTATTACCCATAGTTAACTTAAATTTTGATTTTTAATCCTATTTAAATATATAGTATCTAATTATAATTCCTAAGATAATATCTTAAATTTATTATCTCATATGAGAAAATCAAGTTTTTAATATTTTTGAAAACAAAAACTTTTTCGTATCCTATCAGAGGATTGAAAAACGCGAAAGGTTTTATCATTCACTTTCATATCCCACTAGAAAGCTAGAGGAATATAAAAGGTTTTAATATATCAAAATATCTTTCGCACCCCATTGGAGAACTGAAAGAATATGAAAGGTTTTACTTTTTAAAATTTGAAAAATGTTGACTTTCACTTTAAAAGCAATATATAAAATAATCCGTAAAACTCTTTTCATATTCTTGGAGAAATTTCACCTATTATTTTAACTTGAAGACATTGACTTAGTTTTCTAAAAATTCCAATTTTACTACGATTATTAATAGAAAATCTATCTTAAGACACGTTTACATGAAAAGTACTTAATTTTTAGAACTCAAATTTGGTTGATAAGACCAAAATGTCCTCTAAAGTACCTTTGACTTGAAAGTATCCTAGTAACTCTTAAAGACTTGGTTTTAATGCCAAATTACCAAAATGCCCTTAGTATATACCTTTGACCTAAAATTATCTTGGTAACCCTTAAGGACTTAAAAATAGTCTAAATAGTGAATCTATCTGTAGTGTGTATCTTCTACATGAATGTATTCTAGTAATCATATAGGACTTGGTTCTATAACAAAATTACCAAATTGTGCTTAAGCTATATCTTCGATTGAAAGTATCCTGGTAATCCTAAAGGACTAAAAAATGACCATAAAAGGGTAAACCTATCCTAAATACACATTCAACATAGAAGTATCCTGGTGATTATAGAGGACTTGGTTTTAGGAAAAATTACAAAAATACCCTTAAAGTTGTATCTTTAGCACTAAGGTATCCCAGTAACTTTAAAAAGCCTAAAAATGATAAAAAAGTGACATTTTTACCCTAAATGGGTAATTTGGATATTAAAGGTGACTTGTAAAAATTGCAATTAAGTCTGTAAATGTTTCAAAATTGCAATTCATACCTTACTGAAGGACTAGAGGAATATAAAAGGTTTTAATACTCTTTACACCCCATTAAAAACTAGATGAATGCTATGAATATTTCTAAAATATCCGAAATATCCTAAATATGTGGTTTTATATGAGAAAAGACCATTTTAAACCCTAAAATACAAAGTTTTACTTAATAAATTCTAAAGTTTCCTAGCTTAGCAATTTAGTCCATACATAATTAAAACTCATAATTTAACATCAAATATGTCATAAAAATCATGGGGATCATATCAAATGACACAAGATCAATTTGGCCAAACATGGAAACACCTTTCCAAGGCCATTGAAAAATTAGAAAAATTATATTTTTAGTCCCTACAACTTTTAAAAATAAGAAAATAATTTAAATAATCACAAAAAGAACAAATAAAATTGAATCCAAAGGCCACTAAAGGTTCAACTTTTACTAAGTCACATGCCAAACAAGTTTTTTTTAACATAATAATCATATATTTTAATTCTACAAAACTCAAATCAATATCATTATGTAAGAAATCCTAAAAAATAACACACAAATATGTTTTACTAACATATCGGCATGAAATTTCTAAGGAAAATAGTATTAACATGTACATATATATGACAAAATCAAAATCTTATCACAAAAATTAAAATCATATTGACAAACAACATATTTCATGAACAAAAAATTAAGCTATTATTAAAAAAATTAAATATAATAACTAAATAAAAGAAATTTGTTCATTGCTATCTTGCTTTGCCTTTCAACATGGATTAAAAATCTATGAGTTCAAGCAAGATTTTGGCTCATTAAAAGAAAGCAAATTGAATGAAATGAACAAAAACTCAAAATTTTCTAAGAATTTATACCTTATAAGTGTAGAAAATGGTAGAAAATTTGATTTTTTTTAAATGTTTTTGGTGTATTTTTTGTTTGGAAACACCATAAGCCATAAAATGAACTATCCTCCCCTATTTATAAGAGGGAGGTTCGGCCAATGGGATAAAAAAATCCCCTCAGCCAAAAATTGTAATAAATTTTTTCTTATTTATTTTTCTCTTGACAATTATAATTATATATAAGAATGCATTAAATTAGGATGTACTATTAGCTATGACTCATCATTTTAAATGATGACCAAGATAAAATCATTTAATGGGATAGTTAAAGCTAAACCAAATTGGTTAGGAAAAATTAGAATCCAATTAGAATAGTTTCCTTATAACTAGTTAAAAATCCAAAATTAAAATAATAATTAAAATTAAAATTAATAATCATAAACAAAATATTGGAAATATAATAATGAAAAATCTTGATTAAAAATCTAAAACTCATAAAATTATATGAGAAACATTCTTATGGACAAAAATTGATATATATATATATAAAAAATTCAAAACTCATAAAATAAATTAAATTTTCAAAATCTATTTTAATATGAATTTAATAAAAATATTTGATGAATTTAAAAAATTTTAAACTTAGAAAAATCCCATCAAAAAAATTTTACGAAGTTGAAGAACCCCACATATTAAAAATGAGAATATTTTCAAAAATAATTCTAATTTTGAAGAGAATAAGCTGAATTTAATACCTTCCTCAAAAATAATAAAGATGGAAACTTGAATTTTGCAATAAATTCCACTAAAAACATTTTGGGAGTAGGACTTCATGGTATAATGAAAAATTCAAAATTAATTGATAAATTTGATAACTTGATACGTTGTGGTATAAAACACCAATTTGGATTTTTTCTAAATATTTTTTACTTCTTGGAGTGCATATCAGCATAAATGCTATATGGGTATCGGTAAAAATATACGAGTCAATTTTTTATTACAGAAAAATCTCAAAAAATTTCTCAAAATGGAAAATTTTATCATAATATCATCTACAAAAATGAATTTACAAAATTTGATGAGAAAATACATAAAAACCAATTTTGCTCTTAAATATTTGTCATTTTTATCTAAGATTGGTCCTCAATGACATTTTTTCTATCACATGCACAGTGGCCAGTTAGGTATGACTGAACAAGTTATAAAAAGGCCAAGTCTACTTGGCGAAAGTCAACCACTACGAAAATGATCGCTAAGTTCTCATTCCCGGATATTTAAGACTATTAAAACCAAGGCCTGGACAAAATTAGGTGCATACAACATGTGGATGAACCCATTGTGAATCAACAAATTATGACATGTAATAAATGAAAAAAAATTTTTATGGATTATGGATGGAACTTTACGACAAGATGGATTCAAAAATCCATCATCTTGCTGTCCCCTCATTAAAAAAAAAAGAGAATAAAAAAAATCCTCTCAAATAGTTTTGAACTTCCATAAACCAAAAACTCCAAAAATCCATAAAAATTACTTCGATTTTTTATGTTTTTCAAGCTTTCAAGGTAACTTCTCTTCCAAAATCTTATATTTATGTTGATTTTATGCTTGATTTCTTATTTTAGTGGGTTTTATGATTGCTTGAGCTCATGGATTTCATTCCATGTAGAAAGGCCAAGCACGAAAACAATGATTAAATTTTATGGATTTTCTTGATTTATTCAATTTTGTTGTGTTTCTTTCTTTTTTTAATTTAATATTTTATGTTCATTTGTAATAATGATATCATCTTCAATGAATACATGTTTTATAATATTTATTACGTTATGTTTATGATGATCTATATATTGAAATATTAGTGTTTTTATTTGTATTTTTAAGCTTAAAAAAATTGTTTATAAATTTATGATATTATTTTTGAAATTTCATGATGAAAAAAGTTTGTCTTGATGCTTTCTATGCCTTGGCCGAACCTAATTGGGCTTGATAATGGTAATTTTGTGTTTACTTTTGCTTTGATTTTAGGTTTTTTTAGTTATTTTGTAATATTTGTAAACTTAGGGACTAAATTGCAAAAGTAGTAAAAGCTTTAATTTGATATTTTTGGCTTGGTCAAGAGCTTTGTAAGCCATGAGGTTTCTAATTCATGAGTTTGTAAGCATGTTTGAGGTATTTTCAATATTTTAAGGGTCGTTTTGCAATTTTAAGAAGTTTGGGGACCAAATTGCAAAATATGAAAAATTATGCTTTTATGGTTGAAAATGTTTGGCCTAATTTTTATACACATTCTTGCCATTTTTTTTTTGGTGATTCTTTGCTGGTTTGATGATTTGTTGTGATGTTTTATGATATTTTATCATATAAAGGTTAAAATGTAATTTTACAAAGTTCAGGGGTTATTGTGCAAAATATAAAAAAAATTATTTTAAGGCCAAGGTGTTTCGCCGAATTCTTGTTAATATATTTGCTGTATTTTCTATGTATATTTTTATGTGATTTTATGATTTTTAGGGCATTTTACCATGTAAGGATTAAAATGAAAATTTTTAAAAGTTTAAAGACTAAATAGCAAATTTTCATATTTAGGGGGCTAAATGTACATTTCACCAGTTTTAACAATTTCTATTATTTCTAAATAGCAAATTTTCATATTTACGAGGTAAAAAGTAAATTTTTGTAAGGATATAAAAATTTTTAAAGCTTCTCGTATTTGTTTAATCCTTCGAAGGAGACAAACTGTAATTTTTAAAAATTTAGAGGCTTAATTGCAAATTTTGTATTTTAAGTCAAACTTAAACTTTTAGCTTTTCCATTTAGATTAAATTGATTTACTTTTCATCATATTAGGTCATTTTAAGGTCCATTAGGGTTATTTGGCTACTTTCATGTCGAAGGTATACCCTAGGGGCATTGTAGTAATTTTGCTCATCATGATGCTTTTATGTTAAAGGTGAGTATTTCAGGATTGGTTTAGCCTTCCAATATCATTTTAAGGTCCATTAAGGTTACCGAGATACTTTTACGTTAAAAGTATACCTTAAAGGTATTATGGTAATTTTGCTCACCAAGATGTTTTTATGCCAAAGGTGAATATTTAGGATTGGTTTAGCTTTTCAAGGTCATTTTAAGGTCCATTAGGGTTACCGAGATACTTTCATGTCGAAGGTATACCCTAGGAGCATTTTAGTAATTTTGCTCATTAGGACGTTTTTACGCCAACGGTGAATATTTTGTATTAGATTATTTTTCCAAGGTCATTTTAAGGTCCATTAGGGTTACCGAGATACTTTTAGATTGAAGGTATACCCTAGAAGCATTTTGTTAATTTTGCTCACTGGGGCATTTTTATGCCAAAGGTGAATATTTTAGGATTGGTTTAGCCTTGTAAGGTCATTTTAAGGTCCACTAGGGTTACCGGGATACTTTCATGTCGAAGGTATACCCTAAAGGCATTTTAGTAATATTGCTCATCGGGGACATTTTTACGCAAAAGGTAATATTTAAGATTGGATTAGTTTTGCAAGGTCATTTTCATATCCTTGAGGGTTACCGGGATATTTTCACGTCGAGGGTATACCTTAGGAGCATTTTGGTAATTTTACTAGAACCTAGTCCTAGGTAATCATCGGGATGCTTTTATGCGAAAGATGTGCATTTAGGATAGGTTCAACCTTCCACAGTCATTTTCATATCCTTTAGGATTACTGAGATACTTTTACGTCAAAGGTATACCTTAGTGGCATTTTCGTAATTTCATTATAACCAAGTCTTAGGTAGTCATCGGGGTGCTTTTATGCTAAAGATGTGCATTTGGGAAGGTTCAACCTTCCATAATCATTGTCATGTCATTTAGGGTTATTGAGATACTTTCACGTGAAAGGTATATCCTAAGGGTATTTTGGTAATTTTTGTTAAAGCCAAGTCCTGTGTGATTACTAAGATACTTTCATGCAAAAGTACACATTAAGAATAAGTTCATCATATTAGGTTATTTCTAGGTCATAAAGTCTATGTTTTTAATTTTAACATTATTTTTATAAATAAGGCAATGTCTCTTAATAAATTAATACGTAGGATTCCTACTAGAATATGTGAGAAATTTTACAAATTATTTTAATAGCGAGATACCCTTTTCATGTAGGAAGTCAGGATTTTTTCAAATTAAAAGAACGAAAGAAGCAAAACCTTTTGTATTTCACATGGTTCTCAGCGGGATATATAGAGAATTCATGTCCACTTGGTTCCCCGGGAGGGTACGAATAATTTTATGATTTCAAAATGTAATAAAACCAACTTTCTTGGAATAATGAATTTCTTTAATAAAATATTACGGGAATTATAATTAAATACCGAATGTTGAAACCAAATAAAATAAAATTTATTTTAACACATGATCAATAAGGTACCGATTGCCAGACATCATGAGAAAGTCGATCCTTACTTATGATTATAACCAACTCCCAGACCCTTTCAAGTGATCTCTGGTATGAGCATAGACCTCGGAGTTTGTTTTTATGGGTTTTGTAATCCTTAAAATATAAACTCCGGCAAGTGTCCAATCTCACCTGGCTAAAAAAATTGGTGGCGACTCCAAAAAAAATGGTCATTTTGTAACAACTATTTAGAGAAGTTCAGTGGGCGATTCATCTCGACAACTCAATCCCCAGGTATGAAAAATAGAGTATAATAATCATTATATAGGACTCTAGAAATAAAAGGAAATAATGATATATAGATATTTATATAGAAACAATGGATACATTCGCTATTTTAAGTTAGACTGGTCAGGATTTGTATCCAAGCCACATTGCGACAAAGGGGGTTAAAGAATCACATGGAGGCATTCAAATGCCTGAGAGTGGGAGTTCGAAGGAATCAACTAATCTTGAGTAATGTTGAAAATAAGAGACAACATCATCTTGTTCCCTTCTCAATTTTATTGTGGACAAATCCGAAGGTTCCAAGGATCGCATAAGGTATCTTTGGAAAGTTAACTTGATAAGAATTAATATAAAATTATTCAAAAAAATCCTAGGAGATTGCCTTCTAGGTGAAATATTTTCAAAGTAAAGACTAGTTCGACACTAGCGACATATATAGAGGAAATAGGGTAGCGGACTTTGAAAATTCATTATGGACTCATAGGGAATCGTCATATCACAAATAGTATCTTTTGAAAAAGGGAATTTCATAAAATTTTTATGAAAAATATTTAAAAAATCTAGAAAAATCATTTGATAGGCTAAAATGGCCCAAATAGAATGTGAATAGCTGATTTTAAGGGTTTTAGATAGCAAAGCTTCAAAACATCATAACTCTCTCATCTACAGTGATCTGAGGGCAAACAAGATACTGTTGCAAAGGTGATTCGATGCCATTCTAAGAGAAAATTTAGGAAATTCTTGAAAAAATTTTATGTTTTGACAATGATTTTTCAAATCATAAGTACGGTGCTGCCAGCATAAAACAAGGGAAATTTTTGGTTTTCTCGAGTTTCTTTAGATTAAATTCAAACCATGAACATCTGATGTCCATGATAGAAAGGAATGAGTAACTTGTGGCTTCATGAGCTAAGGATAAGATAGCCCATTAACCATGTCTCAAGCATAAGGACTCTAGGCAAAAAAAATTGAGGGACAAACAACTTAAAAGAGACATTTTTTAACAAAAAAATATTTAGCCTATTTTAACCTTGAATACAAACATAAATAGCTTAATATTATCCCAAGATTAAAGTATCAATTTGTTAAAAATAGTAAACCAAGATTAATCCTGTTATTTGGGTTAATCTTAATCTAACTTAGGGTCTATTTTTGAAAAAAAAAATATTTTAACACATCATACAAGTATAATAAAAACTAAAAACAATAATATCAAAAATCAAAGGCATAAAACAAACACCATCAAAAGGCATTTAAACAAGCATTTCATAAATGTAGCATTGGACATAAACATGTTGCTCTACGTTGAACTATCTATTTTTTATTTTTTTGGCATTTTATAATAGAGTACATTGTGAGGTTTAGTGGCTAGTCTTTCTCTCTTTCATATGGGTGGCGTGGGTTCGAAACTTAGGCCACTCAATCTTTTTTTTCTTTTGAAGCTAGGTTAGGTTGACCTATGGGTTGACCAACAAGTCGATGCATGCGCCGCGCCTGACCCAACATGGCCTGGGTTTAAATCCTAAGCCACTCAATTCTTTTTTTTTTGCTTTTTTTCCTTCTTTTTTTTCTTTTTTTTTCTTGTTTTACTTTTTCTTTTTCTTCACTTATAAAAAACAAAAATTGATGACTGATTGCTAGCCATCACTGCCGACTACTACTCATCAATGGCTCTTGGCTCCCAAACTTCACCCCTAGACTTTTTTTGATCTTTTTTTTTCAAATTCAAAATCAGACTTTCCTAAATCTTTTTAGATTTTTTCTAGATCTATAAGAGAAGTTTAAACCTTTTACCTTGACTCTAGTTGCCATCTATCATTGGATCAGTCCCAAACTCCAGTATGTTTTTTTTCCATTCCATATGAGCTTCTTTTTCACCATTGGAATTCTCTAAAAAAGCATCAAGCCTCTTTAACTAAAAACCCAACTTTGGATTTTTTGATTTTCTTATTTTTTTGGATGATTTTTTTTGAAAACATGTGTTTTTTAAGCTTTTAAAGAATTTTTTTACTAAAATTTCTTTTGCTTTGATTTTTTTATCTTTTCCCCCTTTTTGCTTTGATTTTTTTGATCTATTCCCCTATTATTGATTCCTCTCCACTACTTCCTTATAATAAGGTGCTTGTAATGTGCCGATAAATCTGACAATCATTTCTTTCTCTATTAGCAAAGGATAAATCTAGGCAGCCCCTTCCACCTACCTTATAGCATATTGCTTGAAGCTTTCGTCAACTCTCTTTTCCATGTTCATGAGAGCAAAATAACTTATCACCCAGTTTCATCTATGACATTAATAGATAGATAGATGTACTCATCAAACTCCTTATAGAACTCAATTTTAGACTGGTCCATCATACCTTAGTGTGCAATTTCAGACTGGTCCATCATACCTTAGACCACCTTTAAGAAATAGTGTGTAGTTTTACAGAGTGTGCCCTTGATTGCAATGGTAGTAAAATGGTTTAATGGCTTTTTCACTCTAGTTTTCAATATTCGATACTGTTTCTGCCTTTATGAAAGCCTGCCATACCTTACTTATTGGGGTTTTATCTTTTCTGATGCTTCCTTTAACCCAATATCTTTTCTTTTTAATCTTTATATTTACTATTAGCTTCGTATGTTTAGGTAGAAGATTGGCTCCAATGTTAGGTCTAGGTCTTTATTTGACCTTAATCACATCCTTTTTTAGCAAACCTTGTACTTTTCTCTTAAATGAGGTGTAATTCTCAATAGAGTGGGCCTTGTGCCCTAAGATGGTACTCGTAATAGATATTTTCATCATAAAATTTAGGGTATAGAGGCGATCTTGGGTTCGTGAATACCAGGGCCACTGGTTGACCTACCAATCAGGAGTAAATTTCTTTGTAAAAGTGGCTTAAAGTGTTTCTTTCTTGAAGTGCATGTTGTTTATTTAGAGCTTTTGCATTGTTTGCATTACAGGATTGTATGTTTTAGGCTATGTTTTAAACAAGATTCGACATGAAAATCATTGTCGAAATTATCCCAGTAGAATGGACTGGTTATAGCATTGATGAATAGGGGTTAAAACCTAAATGCAACATGTTCAAGAAGTACATACCTTGTATCGGATGCGAATTCCAATCAAACTTGGCATGACTATTACTAACAACATTTACCTCATTTTTTGTACCCTTAGTTATTGAGTTCTTGATCGACTAAATGATTCTTTAATGGATATCTTACCATTTTTATATCATTATCGATCATTTTGCCTGAGATGACCATATTAATAAAATTTTTTATGGCATTTCCCATTAACTTTTTGACAAAAAGAGCTCATAAAGTGTTGATAAAACTGACCATCATCGTTTTCTCGATCAAAAGAGGGTGAACTTAAGTTACTTTATCTTTTCACCTCTAAATGATTGCCTAAAGCTCTTAGAGGCTTTCTTTTCCATGTTCATAAAGGGAAAAACAATCCCAGGCCTAATTAAACACATTGATAAAAGAAGGCACAAGCCAAATCTACCTATGTCTTAATTCTTACAGGATCAAGAACCTTATATACCATCGGATAATTACCCCAATTAGACTATCTTGTAAGTAGTGAATTAATAACTTTTCATTCTCTTCATACTCGGCCATCTTATAGTAGTACCTGTAAAGGTATGTTATGGGGTCTGTAGTCTCATTATACTTTTCAAAATCTAGCACTTTGAATTTATGCGGGATAAAAAGATTAGAAACCAGTCCTAAAGATTTTGTATCTACAATCCCAAATTTGTCACTTCGATAGCTTAAAAGCGCTTTTCTAATGACTGATGCTTGTTTAAGCCTTTATCATTTTTCAAAAACCTTCTTGTTGTTTCTTGTTACATTTGTTCATCGAGATTTGGGACTATTGGCCTTGCTGGTAAAGAGCTTACACCTTGAAATACTTGGCTAGATAGGATGCTACAATAGGATTAATGTAAATGAATGGCTAAGTTGATAAGATATTTGCTAACAGAGGATGCTATCCATGCAATGCCCCTTCTTGAGCATTAGCAGCTTCAATACCACCATTTAAGTTGCTTTCGAGATTAGCTGGTTCTTTACCTGCATCATCATGCTTGTTTTCCTTTTTTCCTTTAAAGCTTCAAACAATATCTTAGTTAATTCCATAATCTGAGCTTGAAGTGATTACTCTTAACATTCCCTATATAAAAGTTCAAGTCATTAAATATGATCTTGGTAATCATTTTCTAGCATTTTTTAACGATTATGAGTGTTATACTGCTGACAAACTGTAGGTTTTGTGTTTTATAGCACCTTCACTTTAGATTATTACTAAATTAGACTTTTATTATGTGTCGTGAGATGTTTGATGAGATAAAGATGAGTATGCAGTAAAATGACAATTAACATGAATGCATAAAGTAGTAAAAGCATTAGATTAGTCATGTAAATGCAAATGGGACAATCAAACTTAAAGAGCTAGTCATCAATAGCATTTTTGTTTAAAGCAACAAAATATCCCAATTACACCTGATTAATTCAAAAATGCCTGACACAATTACATTTCTTGATCACATGTTTCATAAAATACAATAATTCTTGTTCATGGGCTCTGATGGGTAACATGTCACATGTCAAGGATCGAGCTACATTCATCATGTTCTCTACCTCCAATTGGGCTACCGAATCTACTCGATAAGATAGGAATGATGGTATTGATAATTTTGGCATATGTGATCAACCACTTGGAGCCATTCTTGCTCTCTTGTTTAGAGGTGCTCACTAATTCATCAACCTGGCCTTGGCAAACTTAAAGAGAATTCTCTAGATCTTGAATTTTGAGTGTCAGAGTATCATTCTTAACCTAATTTGCTCTCAAATCTTGGACTCAAGCTTTTAACTATCCATTCTTACTTTGGTAAGTTGATGCAAGGGCACAAATTCTAATAAGCTTTTCACTATTGATCTTGGCTTTTTCTTTACATTGATATATTTCTTTCTCAAGGGTAGCAGTTTTTGCCTCTTACTTAGCTAATGACTTACCAAAGCATCAAGACTTGCTTGCTTTATTAAGGACCACATAGTCTTTTCCTAAACTCTCGAGATCCTCTTCGATGTGGTATTTCTCTTTAATGTTCATCTCACCATCCCGGAGGTAGAGGTCTATTTCTAGTTGACTCTTTTCTTTTTTTAAGCAAGTAATTTCCTTGGCAAAGGTCACCTTTTTTTGTTCGAAGTCACACTTAAGCAATTTGATCTTAAAAGGAAATTCATGACCTGGTACTTGTGATGTTCCAACAATAAACACAGGTAAAGAGCCACTGATGCAATGGATCCTTTATTCATTATATCTGGGGTCATAAAACTTCCTCTCTAATACCTCTCTATGCAGCGGGTTCATCTTCAAGCGTGGAAAGCTATCTGAACTTTTGACTTGTAATTAGGCTCACAATAATTGAAACCCATTGCTCTAGGTTTAGGATAAAGGGAATAAATTGTTAGCGTTAAAATTATTGTAGGACTAGGATAGGTGTGTAATTAGTGCTTCCCATAATCCCATTAGCAGTACACAATTGTAATCTTCCATTGATTTATGATTGTTAGTGTAGACACCTCATTTTGTCTGGCCTATTATTGGCACCCTAAGACTAAATTGAAGGATGATAAAATCAAAAATTAAAATAAAATTGGGGGACAACTATTGGGTGCCATGTCACCAGGTACTATAAAGTGACACAGCTTTAGGCAAAAAATTTTTTGGAAAGGTCTAGATGCATATGGATCGTATTAAAGGAAAATATAAAAATAAGGCATCAAAGGTCACTTTCGTGGTGTAACTAAGGTCATTCAAATGAATAAATGGATCCTATTGTTTATGACTAGGTTAAGGTAACTCGGGAAACCAGAGGTATGCACAAGCTATATTGGTACATAAGTATTGATACGAGCTTTTACGTCACCAGAAACTTACATTTTCACATGTAGCATTGATACAAAAGGGTTTGGTATCGATACTTAAGGTGTGATATGGATACCCAGCCTATTTGTATCGATACAAATCTTAGAGTAGGTAAAGTTGTGATTTTTGGTAAAATGCATCAATATACAAGCATAGGTATCAATACAAATCCATGGCGTATCGATGTAGGCTCTAAGTCTCGAGACTAAAAACATTTTTTGCTCTTAGTATCAATACACAGCTTATTGTATCGATACTTATGGGTAATAATCACATTGCATATTGCTACAACATGTTTTGTATGATACACCAAGGTATTTTTGCCCAGGTCTAACCACTTTTTAGCTATTGAAAATCTAATTCAAACATGTTTTTCTAACCTAAAAGCCATCATAAAGCATTGCAAACCTTGACTATGAGCTTGTGATTAGATTTAAACTAATTTTGAAAGCCCAAATAGATAATAACAAGGGTCACTTTCATAAAATATATGGTTGTAAGAAGGCATGGCAGGCATATCTCTAGTTATAGGCTGTCATAGCCTTTCTGCTAGGTGTTCAGCATGGCCAAGCCAATAACAAAAAAATTAACTAGGCATAGTAGCTGGAGATGTCCCCTGGTGTAGAAGAGAAAGATAAGAATTGCCCTTGCTTTATCTCCTAAAGGCATTAGCTCAGCAATGAATTTAGAGGGGACTTCCAGCTATCTAAAAAAAAAACCTTCAATCATTTTCAAAAAAAAAAAAAGAAACTCTCCAACAACCTCATACAAAAACTCAATCCATTCCCAAAAAAATCCTCAAACAATTCCTAGTTCCAAAAACTCACCAAAAACACTATTCCATTACTTTTCACCCTTAGCCATCCTCTATTCTCGTAGCTCCTAAAAACCACCACTAAAAACCTTTAAAAACTCAACTTTCACGCACTTTCACCATCAAAAAACCCTACCGGTAACCATATTACTAGAAACTTTTTTTTTATCCTTTTCTTACTAAATAATATAAAAAAGAATAAAGGAACTAAGCTTAAAGTCACTATTTTAAGAAAGGAGGAAAGTTTAAGGTTTTACTAGTTTATTTTTTACCTTATTCCAAACATTTTCTGTTTTAATCATCCACTTCATTATAGTGAGCCCTGCATGCCGCCATGACCTTCCTAAGAATCTCATGAGTTATTGTTGCCTTGGTTATGGTAGTCTTAGGATCTTGATGACCTTCTTGACACCTTGATGTTGTCTAGATATAAAAGCTCGCCATACTTTATTTTTATCATTACACAGCCTTTGTTCATGCATTTCTTGCCATGTTCCTTCCATATTCGCATATCCATTTCATATTTAAATTAAGATGTCTTATGCATGTTCATACATTTTTCTTGTGTTTTAAGGAGTCTCATGGAATAAAAATGTTGTCTTAACAACTTCAGCATCCATTCCTTTGTTTAAACATGTTTATATCATCTCCATGCAACTTGTTTATCATTTTCTTAAATTTTTGCCACATATTTTCATGTTAAAATGTCATCTTTGTATGTTTGCATGTTTAATCCATGTTTATCATTGTATGCATTGTATTTTGTTAATGACATCTCCGTTAAAAGTGCTTGCTTATTTTCTAAAAATCCTAATTTTTAGAAAAACTGCCAAGTTAAGTTCATGCTACCCCTGATAGGTAAAGAATAGCATGGATTTAATGTTTTTCATGAAATTGGTATTCCAATCTTGGGGATAAAACAAATATTTTAGCTCTAGATTCATGATGACATAAGTTTAAAGATGTTGTTTAAAGGATGACACAAGCCTTGATCTCGAGCCTAACACTTCCATGGCATGGTCAATAGGTTGTTTCATTATCCCAAACTACTCTAGGATTATGGAATGAACTCTTGATGCCAATGTCTTCTTTTCCTTATTTTATGGACGTTCGAACATCCATAACTCAAGTTCGACCCCCAAAGAACCCAAAAAATCAAATAATCCCCTATTTTCATCTTAGCAACATAGTCTAGACAAAGAAAGTCTTATGCATTTTGACAAAAAAATGTTATGGATGTTGAAAATGATAATGATTCATGCAAGCTAATGTATAAATGTGCTTGAAATGTGTTAGGTTAATGATTTATACATGGATTAAGGATAACAAGATGCATGGATATGGCATAAAATGCATGAGCAAGAGATATCAAACTAATAAGGATGAAGTAAGGCATTTTGCACATCAAAGAGGTATTAAGGCATCTAAATCTTAAACTACCATAACCAAAAGCCACAATAATGCATGATAGTCCTAAGAGGGTGATGGAAACATGGAGAGCTCACTAAAATGATGAAGATGCTAAAAAATAAAAAATGAAAATGATAAAGTAAGAAGTTATACCAACAAAACCTCACTTTTGGCCAAATAATTGGAGTAGTAGAGATAGCTTGAATTTCCCTCTTTTCCTTATTGTTAATAAGCAAAAAAAAAAGAGATATAATGAGGTTTTGGTTTTAGTATGAATAAAGGTGATTTTTAGAATGTTTAATGGTTGGGAATCAATGTTTTAGGGCTATTTTTAGATAGTGAGTGAAGAGTTACAGGATTTTAGTTTTCTTGGTATAGGAATGTGTTTTGGAAGCTGAAACAAGCTGAAATCTAACCTTTTTTAGCTAAGATATAAATGGTCTATTTATACCAGCATTTTGGAGCCAATTTAGAGTGTTTTTGGTCATTTCTCAAGAGGGACAAAGTGGTGTCAGCTTGGTGGCTATAGAGTGGCTGTAGGGAGCAACTTGCTACCAATGTGATGGATATAGGGTGGCTGGTTTAAATGCTAAAATGATTTTCCAGCAAATAAAGTGGCTGATGGTGATCTTAGTCAACAAACTAGGGAAGAGTAGGGTGATCATCTGACTTGACCTTTTTTTATCTAATTTAGACTTTAAAAAAAATGTTTCGATTAATTCAAAAGTCCAAATTCATAATTTGATATGGGTTTTGATCTTTTTTTATACAAACAAATGAGTTAAAATTGAGTTTTTGATCAATGGTGGATGAGTCAAAAATGCCTGAATCATGAAAAATTAGCCTGGTTGCTAAAAAAAGTTATTCCAAACAAAATAAGGTGTCTACAGCTGCCCCTCTTTTACTGTTGCTGAGAATTAAGAATAGGGCGAAGATAAATAAATACTATTTTATCCGAGTTAGAATGATGCTCCTCTGAACACCTATAAAGAAACAAATTATAAATAACTTTGCTGTGATAAGTGCAGTATATTAGCAGCAATCCTGATAGAGGTTTAAATGAATTTTACAAGGTTTGCCTCCTTACTAGGGTGTTAGGTTTTCTAAGGTTTAACCCCCTTAAGTAGGTACAGAGCAATGTGGATTTTTGATGTAGGTGCTGCCAGCTTGTGCAGGCTTTGACTTAAACTCGGGTGCCACTAGCGCATGTGGGCTTTGATTCGAGTGCTGCCAGCTTGTATGAGCTTTAACTTAGACTTGGGTGCCACCAGCTCATGTGGGCTTTGACTTAGACTTAGTGCCACTAGCTTATGTAGGCTTTGACTCGAGTGCCGCCAACTTTTACGGGCTTTAACTTAGACTTAGGTGCCACCAGCTCGTGTGAGCTTTGAAAATGATGCCACTGACTTGTGGGCTTTGAAAAGATACCATTGACTTGTGGGCTTTAAAAGGGTGTCACTTGTGGACTTTTTATAAAGGTGTCACTGACTTATGGGCTTCTAAAAAGATGCCACTAACTTGAGGGGTTTTGTAAAGGTGCCACTAACTTGTAGAGTTTTGTAAAGGTGCCACTGACTTGTAGGCTTTAAAAAGGTGCCACTGACTTATGGCTTTAAAGGGTGCCATTGACTTGTGGGCTTTGAAAAGGATGCCACTGACTTATGGGTTTTGAAAATATGCCACTGACTTGTGGGCTTTAAAAGGGTGCCACTAACTTATGGGCTTTCATAAAGGTGCCACTGACATGGGTGCTTTGAAGAGGTGCCACTGACTTGTGGGCTTTAAAGTGTGCCACTGACTTGTGAGCTTTGAAGAGGTGACACTGACTAGTGGGCTTTGAAGAGGTGCTACTGACTTATGGGCTTTGAAGAGGTGCCACTAACTTATGGGCTTTGAAAAGTATGCCACTGACTTATGGGTTTTGAAAAGATGCCACTAACTTATGGGCTTTAAAAGGGTGCTACTGACTTATGGGCTTTTGTAAAGGTGCAACTAACTTATGGGCTTTGAAAAGGTGCCACTGAGGCTTTGAAAAGGATGCCACTGACTTATGGGCTTTAAAAAGGTGCCACTGATGAGTGGGCTTTGAAGAGGTGCCACTGACTTGTGGGTTTGAAGAGGTGCCACTGACTTGTGGGCTTTAAAAAGGATGCCACTGACTTGTGGGCTTTAAAATGATGCCATTAACTTATGGGCTTTAAAAGGATGCCACAGACTTATGGGCTATTGTAAAGGTGCCACTAACTTGTGGGCTTTAAAGGATGCCACTGACTTATAGGCTTTGAAAAGTTGCCACTGACTAGTGGGCTTTGAAATGGTGCCACTGACTTGTGGGCTTTGAAATGGTGCCACTAACTTATGGGCTTTAAAGGGTTCCACTGACTTGTGGGCTTTGAAAGGATGCCACTGAGTTATGGACTTTGAAAAGATGCCACTGACTTGTAGGCTTTAAAGAGGTGCCACTGACTTGTAGGCTTTAAAGGGTACCACTAACTTGTGGGCTTTGAAAAGGATGCCGCTGACTTGTGGGCTTTGAAAAGGATGCCACTGACCTTGGGCTTTGAAAAAGATGCCACTGACTTGTGGGCTTTAAAAGGATGCCACTGACTTATGGGTTTTAACAAGGGTGCCACTGACTTATGGGCTTTGAAAAGGTGCTAACAATGTTTTTTTTTATAAAACTTCTAATACAAGTTTTCTTAGCAAAAGTTCATGATAAAATTTTCGAATGAAAGGGTTTTGACACTAGTTCTTGACAAAATGCTTGACAAAGCTTCTGACAAATGTTCTCAACAAAAGTTTTTAACGATAGTTTCTAGACAATAATTTTTTGACACTAGCCCTTTGACAGTAGTTTCTTGATAAAAAAGGTTTCGACATGAGGGATTAGGAGAAAAGAACCTTACCTGAATAACACTTAGTTTGCCAAGCTTAGAGTATTTACCAGGAATTCCTTAGAGGTTCAGTAAACTAGCT
>JBBYHL010190673.1:0-80999 GCA_038381835.1 Adansonia madagascariensis | reverse complement strand
AAGACAACATTTTGATCCCATCCTTATGACCTATAAGGAGCTCTACCAAACCTTGCTCCAAAATCACTTAGTGGCTCTGACTATGTCCTAGAAAAGAAGCTGCCTTACCCGCCATGGTACAACCCTAACTCCCACTATGAATACCATGCTGGGGCAGCGGGGCAAGACACTAAAAACTGCATGTACTTCAAACGAAATGTGCAAAATCTAATCAACTCAAAAGTCTTGTAGTTCAGAACGAACCAGGGACCAAATATTGTTGCCAATCCTTTACCAAACCACACTGAGCCAGCTACAAACATGATCGATACCAAGCCATAGAATTTGTGTCTTTCCACCAAGACCTGATTTTGATGGCGAGGTCATGACAGAAGCCTCTGTACTTTTCCTATCCCTTTCATGTAATGACAAGAAATGAAAACCTACTCACCCTCGCCCAAAGGCAGGTAGGTGTCCTATGTAAAGGGTATCTTTATTAAACATTATCAAGGAAATGACTTTTGCATATATCATTCCATATTGTGTGCCTACATCACTTTTTAATCTCTTTGTCTTAATTACTCTTTTTCCTCTATTCTTATCAGAATCCCTAGGTTATGTGTATGCCTTTTGCAATGTCTATTTCTTCACCCTTTCAGGTGTCCGGACGATAATGACATGGATATGTCTGATGGGTCTTTAAAGATCGATTTTGAACGATTAATTTGCACTAATGAAGTTGATTCTGAAGAAGATTTCAAAGAAAGCTTCGTACCACCAGACCTCTTGCAGTTCAAGATCCAGCATCATAATTCTATCCTTATCACCTAAAAATGAATGGGGAAGTCGAGGTGGCCAACAAAAACATCCAAAGAATAGTTGAGAAAATGGCCAAGACGTACAAAGACTGGCATGATAAGCTATCTTTTGCACTTTATGCCTATCAGACCTCAGTTTGAACTTTTATGAGCGCTACCCTATTCTTCCTTGTTATGGGATGAAAGTTGTATTGCCTATCGAAGTCGAGATCCCTTCTCTCATAGTCTTGATGGAAACCAATCTTGAAAAAGCTGAATGGGTCAAGAATAGATACGATCAGCTTAACTTCATCAAGGAAAAATGCATGAAGGCCATCTGCCATGGTCAAAGGTATCAAAGACATATGATCCAAGCCCACAACAAAAGATGCATCCACGATGATCTCACCCAGGCATATTGGTATTAAAAAAGATCCTCCCAATTCAGAAAGATGCACGGGGCAAGTGGACCTCTAATTGGGAAGGACCATATCCTCCCAACTAATACTCCAATTTTTGTCACGATTTTGCAATTGGTGAGAAATCAGCATTTCATTTATCGATTTCTTATAAGAAATTGAGAAATCGCCTAATCATATAGCGATTTCTGAACTTCTAAGAAATCTTCATTTGATTAGGCGATTTCCCAACTAAATTTTATAATTTTTTTTCATGTTGAGAAATTGGCATTTGAAATGGCAATTTCTCAATAGCTTTTCAAAATTGAGCTATTTCGATAAATAATCTAAAACGGCCTATTTCGGTAAATAAAAAATTTTTTATATTGTTTTAATAAAAAAACCAAAAATGCCCTCCGATGAAAAGCATTTTCTCATTTTACATTCTTTTTATATGAGTAATGCAGGGACTTTTTTCCCCATATATATAAACTATATATATAAGTTATATCTATAAGTATATATAAATTACAAATACAAATTATATATATAAAAAATAGTATTTAAAAATAATAAAATATTTAAAATATTTTTATTAAATTTTGAGCTACTATTTAAAAATAATAAAAAATAAAAACATATTTTATATTAAATTTTAAAATATCATTTATAAATAGCAAAAAATAAAATCTATTTTATATTAAATCTCAAATTATTATTTATAAATAATAAAAAATAAAAATATATTTTATATTAAATATAAAATTAATATTATATCGGCCCCATTCGTAAGGGAATCGACCCCCCACAAATTATAGATATCATATATAATTATATATATCATATAATTATATGATATATAATTATATTATATGATATATAATTATATATGATATATAATTATATATATTAAAAACACTAAATTAAATATTGAATATAAAATAATCTTAAATTATATTAAATACTGGATTAATATAAAAATAATAAAAACTAAAAATTATTTAATATTAAATCAAATTACTTTTTAAAAATTAAACATAATAACTACTATGCATATTATATATAATATATTATATAGTACGTAGACAATATAATGTAATATTATATATATTATAAAATAATATATTATATTATATACAAAAAAATATAAAAAAATATTTTATATTAAATTTTGAAAAACTAATTAAAAATAATAAAAATTGAAAAATATTTATTATTAAATCCAAATTATTTTTTAAAAATTTAAAGTAATATATATTATATAATACATATATAAAATAATATATAATATTATAAAAATAACATAATAATATATTATATAATATATATAATATATAATAAAATATCAAAAAATATTTTACATTAGAAAATAATTACTAAATATACAACTCCCTACAATTAAATGTACGACTCATTAAAATAGATATACGACTTATTATAACTAAACATAAAGTACATATACAAAGTAGTCATATTCATGTATGATCGACATCACCTTAAGCATAGCTTTATATACGCTAAAGCTGATTATTCTTGTATAGTTGGAGGATGATGTTTCAATGAAAACAAAAACAAAAATAAACTTGTAAGCAAAATATAAAAATACAGTTGATTATTCTTGTATAGTAAAATAATCATAACTCACTATCTTTAGAGATCGTTGTTTAGGTAAAAAATTTTTAATCCCTAAGATTGCAAACAAAAAAAATAAATAAATAGTAAATAATATATATTATAATTTAATATATATAATTTATAGCATCCATTAAATAACTCAAGAGCAAGATAGTCAAAAGATTAGATGAAAAATGAAGGTAAAATGATAATTACAGTTTCTTTGTTAATAATTTTAATAATTATTATTTCTTTTCTAAAATTATTGTTTCTACTTTCATATATTTCAATAATTATTCTTACATTTGACTCTTTTGAAATTCTTCCTAACATTTAACGTGAAAATTTTCTTTTTTTCCCTTGCTTTTCAGCAAATAACAATCTTATTTTTTATTTTAATTATATATAATATATTATTATATTATATTTATAATATTATATATGTATTATATAATATATATTATATAGAATATTAGTTTGTTTATATATAACATAAATTACATCTAAACATTATGTAAATTATAATATTTATGTATAATTTTTATAATTTTTAATTATAATTTTACCAACTAATAAAAAATATATATTCATGAAAAAATTAAAATTTTTCTCATATAATATAATTATTACTAATATATCTAAACAAATTATTAAACTAAAAATAGAGAAACTTTTTTCACTTCAAAAATTACTATAAAAATTAATTTCTCACATATATAATATATTTAATAAATAATAAAAAATAATTTCTAGAAAATTATAGTCACTTTTCTTAAAGAAATATTTTACATACATATATTACAGATTTGATAATGTTTTTATGTAAATCTGTAATGTTTGTACGTAAATTTCATAATTTTTGCATGTAACAAATTATATACATATATAACCTTTAAATATTCTTTACACAAATACGTTACATATAACATAAATTACACATGAATATTATGTAAATTGTAATATTTGTATGTAATTTTTGTAATGTTTAGTTGTAATTTTACCAACTAAAAAAATTATAAATTTATCACAAAATTAACTTTTTTTCTTAATATAATATAATTATTACTAATATACCCAAATAAATTATTAAACTAAAAAAATATGAAAACTTTTATCACTTCAAAAATTACTACAAAAATTAATTTTCCACACATACAATATATTTAACAAATAATAAAAAACAATTTCTAGAAAATTATAGTTAATTTTCTTAAAGAAATATTTTACATACATATATTATAGATTTAGTAATGCTTTTATGTAAATCTGTAATGTTTGTAGGTAAATTCGATAATGTTTGTATATAATAAATAACATACATATATTACATTCAAAGATTCTTTACACAAATACATTACATATAACACAAATTACACATAAACATTATGTAAATTGTAATATTTATATGCAATATGTGTAATGTTTAGTTCTAATTTTACCAACTAATAAAAATTATAAATTTATCAAAAAATTAATTTTTTTATATAATATATTAATTACTGAAATACCCAAATAAATTATTAAAGTAACAAAATATGAAAACTTTTTTCACTTCAAAAATTACTACAAAAATTAATTTCTCACATATATAATATATTTAATAAATAATAAAAAATAACTTATACAAAAATATAGTTAATTTTCTTTAAAAAAATTTTACATACATATATTATAGATTTGGTAATATTTTTATATAAATCTGTAACATTTGTATGTAAATTCGGTAATATTTGTATGTAACAAATTACATATATACATTACCTTCAAAGATTTTTTTACACAAACACATTGTATATAACACAAATTATATAAAAATATTTAACGCATATTTATATTACCTATGGTAATAAACGTATGTTATAGATAATATAATTTATGTAACTATAATATTTTCTGCAATAGTACTTCTTATTACCTGTTGATAATATATTTATGTAACTTAAAAATTTTTTATATAAATGTAATAAATTTATATATTACAACTTTTATTATTTTTTTATTATAATTTCTGTAAATAAATAATGTATATGTACAATTGTAAAAAAATATATAATACTTATTCATATTACTTATGATGATATACATGTGTAATATATAATATAATTTATTTAATTATAATGTTTTATATAATATTATTTTCTATTACTTAATTGTAATATATTTTTGTAACTTACAAAATTTTTATAAAAATGTAATAAATTCAGGTATTACAGCTTTTATTATCTTTTATCATAATTTATTTATGTAAATAATATATATGTGTAATTATAATAAAAATATGTAATACTAAGTTATATTACTAATCATAATAATTTATATAATATATAATATAATTTATGTAATTGTAATATTTAATAATAATTTTGACTTTTTTTGCAATTATAAAAATTTATATAATTTATAATATATTTATGTAATTTTAATAATTTTATGTATTATTATATAATAATATATGTAAAAGAAAGTAAAAAACAATGTTGCAACCGATTTAAGTGGTTGCAACTAAAGCTTATTATAACCTTACCATAACAAACGCATGCTAAAAGCCTCCATTAGTTTTATATGTACTTAATAAGATTCCTTAGATCATAAAGTTCCGAGTGAATCAAACCAAAGATAAAATGACATGAAAATGTTTGATCATTTTTTAGATAAACCTAATTTTTACTATTAATTAGTTTATGGATTTATATTTGATACAATTTATATATTATTAATAAATCGGATCATGTTAAAACAAAGATCATTTATATTTATTTTAAAAATATTTAATGAGATGATATAATTTGATTCATTGATAATATATCAAATATAAACTATTCAAAAATCAAATGATATAAACAAGGAAGGAAATGGTTTTGAGTAGCTCGCTTTGACCTAATAATGACTCATAATTGGAGTTAAGTTCTGCAATACTCTATGATAAACAAGTGCCATTTGAAGAAACATCTTCATCAAACGAACCAAACCCAAATTTTTTGGTCCCATTTTAATTGAGAGGTTGAGTAGCAAATTGGAGAATTAGATTGAGTAGGAAGCCACGTGTGGGATTATTAGAGGGAAATGGTGTTGGGATTTTGGTTAAGGTATGAAGAAAATGATGTTAGGGACTTTTGATTAAAGTCAAAACAAACGATGTGTGTTACTTATCTCTGCCTAACCACTTTCTCCTTCGAAAATAAGAAAGATAAAATGTTCAATGTATTTTGGCAGTTGCAATGACGAGCCATTATCCAATTACGAAGTCGGGTTGCCTTGCAAGTTAGGGGACAATGGACCAATCTACTGTTTACTGTTACAAATAAAGACAAGAGATAAGGTGAATAGCAGAAAGTCATAGAAGATATGATAACAATTCACTTAAAAGTCATGCACTATACAAGTGAGTTTAGCAACACCAAAAAAATATGATGCATATATATATATATATATATATATATATATATATATACACAAACTCACACATACGATCAAAATAAAAAAAAATGGAATTAAGGAAATCAAATCACGAAATTAGCACAAATTTGAATAAAACAAAATTATTTTCTACTATGAACATTCAATGCCGATTAATTAGATAGGCAAGCGTGGAATTCTCATATAAATTAAAACATAGAAATAGAATATGTGAAAATTTGAACTTATTATTGAAATAAAGTGAAGTGCTAAACATGTGGACAGAGATATAGATCTATTTATCTCCATATTAATTATATATTTCTTTGATGCACTTTTACCAATGTAATTATAAATTTTGAATATAAATGTTGAGAAAAAATACAAGCCATAAAGATAATAAAAAATGAAGTCATTTCATTGTTTAGTTATTATTAATATTTCATATTTTTTATGTTATTGACATTTTTTTATCTTATTTTATATCATTTTTTAAAAACAATGACTTCATTTATTCAATTGATTAATTTTTATATATTTTATTAATAAAATTAGCTTAACAAAATATGATTTTATTTTTGTAGAACATGATATTCTATAATAACAAAGTGATAAGAAATATGAATAATAAATAAAAAAATATGAATAGAACAAAATAAGAGAAAAATAATAAAGAAAATTTTATAGAAAACTATATATGAGTCTTTCATACCTTTTATTTTATATTTCATTGATTGAATTTCGTTTGATTATACAAAGTGTTGTCATTTCAGCTCCCTTTTCAAGGAAATAGAAAATACAAGAATATATAAACAGGTTTGATAATTTATCATACTTTTAAAAAACCACTTTTTAAAGATCTTTTTTTTTTCTTTGGGATAGACCATCAATTGCAGTTAATAAACTCTTTGAAATTTTACTATACCTTTCTTCATTTTGGAACATTGATTTAGTTATGAAATCACGAACTTATGATAGTCATTGGCTTACATGTACGAATCATGAATAATTATACCACAAAGTTTCAAAGGAAAGTCCAACGGATTTGCAGTCATTTTTAATATAAAATCTTATCTTATGCGAAATAGAACTAAAAGAAAAAAAAAAGAAAAATATTGAAACTTAGTTTCATTCATCTACGTATGGATATTCCATTACCATAAAATAATAACAATTATATATAAATAAAGCTAGATTAATGTTTACTATTAGTCGCAGCAATGGTGTACTGGTCACATTATAATTACGTTTTAACTAATAATGCAAACAAGCAAAAGAGGGGTGAGTAGTTGTTCAGGTACTATCTAACAACTCTATTATTGCACTCAAATCGACAGTCTTCATTGTTTTTAGCAATAGACGAATCTATTATTGCACTACAATCGAGAGTCTTCATTGTTTGTTAGCAATACACAACTATCGGGGTAATAATTCTCTTCATCAAAAGTACCAAACCCATTGTTTTCGGACCACCTTTTATATGAGTGGTGAAGGACACGTGGGCAATTGGATATTTATGGGGAAAATTTCATTTTACGGTGATAAACTTTTTCTTTTTAAATAAATGTGAAGGGGAAATTTTTATTCCTAGGTAAGGAAATAGCAAAAATGATATTATTGTCAAGGAAACGTACATTAGCTAATTACCTTAGAATTTTCAACCTCCATCCGCTCCCTTTCCTTTTGCCCGACCCTCTCCATCTTTTTTGTCAAGTATTTGTCGATGGTGAACCTGATAAGGAAATTATAGGTTGGGGGTTTCCCATAATCTTTGTCTAGGGGTCTTCATCTTCTGCTTGTGCGTGAACAAATCACTTTTTTTTCCTTTTTGAAAAGCCGATCATTATTTCATTATTCTCACCGAAAGAACAATCAGGAAAAAACATGTACTTTAATTTGCTTCAATCATCTTTGAATTGAAAATTAAAATAAAAATTAAAAACTTGTTGAGATTGTGTTAACATATATACATGAACACGATAGATCATGGGATTTTTTTTTTTTTTTTTTTTTTTTTTACTTTCAATCAAGTAGAATGCGAAAGAAAGGAAAACGATTGTCTTCTTTAAAAGAAAAAGCTTTCATAAATCAGGGATTTTTTTGGCAAGGGCTGGATTCTATATTAAGAGAACCGATCTTAAATATATATATTATATATAAATTATATGTATTAAAAATATTATTTAAAAATAATAAATGATTAAAAATATTTTATATTAAATTTTAAATTAATATTTAACAATAATGAATAAAAAATATTTTATATTAACTATTGAATTATTATTTAAAAATAATAAAAAAATAAAAAGTATTTTAAATTAAATCTTGAATAAGTGTTTAAAAATAATAAAATTTTTAAAAATATTTTATATTTAATCCTAATTTATTATTTAAAATAATAAAAATTAAAAAAATATTTTCTATTAAATCCCAAAATTACAATTTAAAAAATAGTAATTGTTTACTATTTAAAAATAATAAAAAAATTAAAAAATATTTTATAGATGTATTTGAAAAATTTTAATTTGACATTGGTTCTCTTTGTGAAAAGGGGTTGGTTCAATTAAAGTCATATCTATATTAAGTTAAAATCATATGTACATACTGTTATTATCATATATACGTATTTAGTTATAGTCATATATATATTTAATTTTATTTGAAGGAACCGATCTCTCATGAAAAGAATTGGCTCCTTAGGTCAAAAAATTTATAAACTAAGAAAAAAAGTCAACCCTTCAATGAAAGGAACCGATGCCTTAGGACAAAAATATAATTTTTTTTATATGTACATTTAGTTAAAATAATATGTACATATTGTTTTAATCATATGTACATTTAGTTATAGTCATATATACATCCAATATCATTTTTACTATGCATACATATAATTATGTTATATGTATATATCATTTTTTCTAGATGTATATCTTGTCTAGAAAATATATTTTATATTAAATCCTAGAATTATAATTTAAAAATATTTTATATTAAATTTTAAATTACTATATAAAGATAATAAAAAATTTAAAAAATGATTAGCACATATTTAGCAAAATTTAAATGTGCATAGATTAAAAGTGATATTTTTTACTTAAAGAGTCAGTTCTTTTTATGGAGAGGTAGATCATTTTTCTTAATTTGTATATATTTTTGTCTAAGGAGTTGGTTCTTTTAATAGAGGGTTAGCTCCTTTGAATAAAATTGAATGTACATATGACAATAATAGTATGTATATATGAATTTAACTGAACGTACACATAATTTTAATTAAACCAACCCATTTTCGCAAAGAGAACCAATATCAAATTAAACTTTTTTTCCAATACATATATAAAATATTTTTTAATTTTTTATTATTTTTAAAATAAAAAATATTATTTTTTAAGTTGTGATTTTGGGATTTAACATAAAATATTTTTTTAAATTTTTATTTTTTTTAAATAATAGTTTGGGATTTAATATAAAACATTTTTAAAATTGTTATATTTTTAAATAGTTATTCGAGATTTAATATAAAATATTTTTTATTATTTTCTAAATAGCAATCAAGATTTAATATAAATTTTTTTAATTTTTTATTATTTTTAAATAGTAATTTGAGATTTAACATAAAATATTTTTAATAGTTTATTATTTATGAATAGTATTTTTAATATATATAATAAATGTCCACATATATTTTGGTTTCTTCCCTTAGTATAGGAATCGACCACAAACCATATTAGAACATATATCAAGTATATGTTCCAATATATATATATTATTTGATATATATTTATTATATAGTATTTTATTTACTATAAATTAGAGTTTAATATAATTTTTTTATTTTATAAATTTTTAAATAGTACTTTGATAGTTAATATAAAATATTTTTAACCCTTTATTATTTATATAATATTTTTAATATATAATATATATTTGGGATGGTTCTCATGGTATAGGAAACAACCCAAAACCATATTAGAACATATATCAAATATATGTTCCAATATATATTTATTATTTTTTAAATGTAGTTCCAATATATATATAATATATAATTAGTATTTTATTTACTATAATTTGAGATTTAATATAATTTTTTATTTTATAAACTTATGAATTGTAATTAAGGATTTATTACACAATATTTTTAATTTTTTATTTTTAAATAGTAATTCATGAATAAATATAAAATATATTTTATCTTTTATTATTTTTAAATAATATTTTTAATATATATAATTTGTATATAATATATATTTAGGGTCATTCCCTTGATATAGGAATCAATTTTTGCCAAAATATCCCTAATTTATGAAAGCTTTTTTAAGAAGACAGCCATTTTCCTTTCTTTCCCATTCCACTTGATTGAAAGGAAAAAGTAAAAAAAAAAAAAAAAAAAACCCATGATCTATTGTATTCATGTATATTTGTTGACACAATTTGAATAAGAAGTTTTAGAGGAAGATCTAAGTACCGAGAGGGACATAGAGCTCGAATCTGTAGTAAACAGTACCCTTCGCAACGACTCCAATAAACGTGCTCATATCCTATACTGTCTGGAGAATGATATTATTTACCGAGAGTACTTATGAAACCGGGCATTGAACCAAGGGTTTTATCTGCGATCTCCTAAACTATTCGCATCGCTCTCTTTGGTTCAAGCAAAGGCTATGAAAGTTCAGATCGGCTTCCTAGCATACAGAATACAGAATGGATTCCAAAGCCCCTCTGTTTTAGTTTAGACTAATGGCATCGATTCCTAGTGCTATAACAGAAACTACCCTTAACACACAAATGAAAGCCCTCACAACACTTGATACTTGCTCCTGCTTATGGTAGTAAATAAACAGGTGGACATGTATCTGCAGCCTCTCTGCTGGCCTGCTTTTCCTTGAGACTGTGGAAAATCGACTTTAAGCTCCCCTTTCTTCTTTCTTGCTTTTCCAAAATATCAATGATGAGTCAAGAAAAACACAATAGACCATCTCTTGCACAACCACTACTTTTCTTACAGGGAAGACTGAGCTCAGCCATTTGCGTATGGTTTAATTTTCAATTCAAAGATGATTGAGGCAAATTAAAGTAAATGTTTTTTCTTGGTTGTTTTTTTGGTGAGAATAATGAAATAGTGCTCTGCTTTTAAAAAAAAAGGTGATTCATTGAAGCAGAAATAGAAGATGAAAACATGTAGACAAAGGTTGTGGGAAAAAGCTAACTTATAATTTCCTTGTCAGATTAACCATCGACAAATCCTTGGTAAAAAAGATGGAGAGGGTCAGGCAAATGGAAAAATGGAGCAGATGGAGGTTGAAAATTCTAGGGTAATTAGGTGACTTATATTTCTTGTTAATAATTTCAATTATTGAGATTTCCTTATATGGAAATAAAATTTACCCTTTAATCTTTGTTTAAAAAGAAAAAGCTTATTTCCCTAAATAGAATTTGCCTATATTTATATAGGTCAATTTTGAAAAGGGTTGTATTAGAAAAAATTACAAAAATACAAAATAGAAAAAATAATAAAATATAATATAACACGAAGACATGAATGTCTCAGAATATATACAATATAAATTATTAACGTATCAAAATTTATATATACATGTAAATATAAAATATGTTAAACACAATTACAATATGATAAAATAAATGAACTTGAAATAGATACATGAATTGCCAAGTCAGTTCATGTAAGAATAGAAGGTTGTTTTGGTTGAGAACATACATAAGATAAAGTTATTAATTAAAGTCCTTTTAGTCAACATGTATAAGTGATATGTTATCAATTATTTGTTTAACCACTTTGTTCTTGCAATCAGATCAATTATATGGCTAGTTATTTTCATAGGGGTAGCAATTTGTGATGAAAAACCATTGTTCGCAATGAGCTCTCAGGAAACCGAAGGTCCACAAATACATAGGATGAAGTTATTAATTGGATGCCTATCGAGTTTATCCATAAAGAGTTAGGCACCTATTGAGTCTATCCATAAAGAGCTAGAAACCTATCGAGTCTATCCATAAAGAGCTAGGCACTTGTCAAATCAGTTCAAAAAGAGCTAGACGCCTGTCGAGTCTGTGCATAAAGAGTTGGGCACATTTTGAGTTTGTTTACAAAGAGCTAGACGCCTATCGAGTTTGTCCACAAAGAGTTGAGCACCTATCAAGTCTATCCACAAAGAGCTAAATGCCTATTGAATCTATCCATAAAGAGCTTGGTACATATCAACCTTATCCACAAAGAGCTGGACGCCTATCGAGTCAAAGTCCACATCAGTTACCACTTGGCTAGATATAGTACCCATCATAATGAAATGCTAATTAGATTTCATTTTTGTAAGCATCCAAGAGGCATTATTCCGTTTCAAAAAAATAGTGTCTATTCATCTTTGCCTTATTCTTGGTACTCAGCAACAACCAAAGAGGGAAAGCTATAGAAAACCCATTTTGTCCGGGCCAGCATCTAAGGCATCAAAGGTCATTATTCAAGGCACCATCAGGGTCATTTAGAAGAGCATGGATCAATTCCCCATCATTCTCAACTAAAGTGATGTGTTCGAATAGTCAACGGTATAAAAGATCCACATTTTTGCATGCATGTATTAATACATAGCCTATATGTATTGATACAGACCTCCACATCATCAAAATTCAAAATTTCACTATTTGTATTGATAGAAAAGGGCAATGTGTTGATACATAAGCCAATGTATCATTACATGAGCTAATTTTATCAATATGAGCTTATGTCATAAGTTAAATCCTGATTTTTGGCCTGAAAATATCGATGACAAGTTATTGTATCAATACAACCTGCTATGTATCGATATAGGATTCATTGCGTTGATACATATTGGTTTTTCTGCTTAGATGTATCAATTCAAAACACATTGTGTCGATATACAATGCAGTTTCAACCTAGTTTAAGACTTTTTTACCTTTCATTTCACTTAATTAAAACTCAAATTTGGCTATGATTTTAGCTTCAAAAATCATCCAATATTAGACATAGCTCCATCCATATTACATGGAATTTATTTTGGGCCTTATGCATTGGATTGACACATTTTGGATAGGTCCATTAAGGTTGGAAAGAGGATATTTCATATTAAAATCTGATTTAATGAAAGGCAAAGGTGAGATTACTCATTTGATCAGCTTATGCATGACTTTCTTTGTCTATGAGAATTGAGATTAACTCATCAAATATGGTAAAATCACCTTTTAGTACCATGACTTATCAAATAATACATGACAAATGCCCTAAATGCTCTTTTACTAGGACATTTTTATGGCAAAAATGAAATCCTATATAATGTGATTTTCAAACTCAAACAAAAAAAGATACTACACATTTGCATTAGCCTCCAAAAAAACATTTTTCACAGTAAAAGCTCTATTCTCGTAGCTCTCTTTCACCCCTCCTAAAACCTTTTTAAAACTTTCTATTTCCTTTATGTCTACCCTCCAAGCTCCCTTCCATTAATACCATAACCCTCTAGCTTTTTATTTTTATTCCTTTTGTTTTGGCTAATCAATAACCAACAGAGCGAAGAAAGTGAGCTCAAAGTTAAAGTTGTTTTTTACCCAAAGGTAAGGCAAGGTTTAAGGCTTCTTAGTATACTTTCTATCCATTTTTCATTTTTTTCTATTTTTATCATCATTTCCATCATTTAGTAGTCATCCATGTTATCATGAACTTGTTAGGAATCTTATCCATTATTATGGTGTTGGTTGTGGTAATTCTAGGATTTTTATGAGTTTTTTATGTCTTGATAATGTTTGGATGACAAAATATGCCATGTTTCATTTTGCCATCAAAACAGCCTCTGTTTATGCATTTTTGCTATACTCTTCTCATCTCTTCATGCTTACTCTATGTTTAAATGTTCATCCTAGCATGTTTTAAATATAGCTATGCATTTTGATGCATTTCTAGCATATTTTGATAAATTAAATATTGATTTATAGTGCTATTCTGAATACTCAATGTTTCTACTATGTTTAGTTTATCATATTTTTGCTAAAATGTCTTTATGATTGCTTGCAAAATCTATTTTCAAAAACCTCCAAGTTAAATCCATGCTAACTTTAATCAATGAAGACTAACATGGGTTTAATGTTTTTAATCCATTAGCCTTCCAATCTCAGGGATAAATCAAGCTTTTCTATCTGGATTCATGATCTAATAAGGTAAAATGCATTATGTTTTCAACTTGGAAAAATGTTTTTGGTTTTACAACTTGTCTGATTTAATGCCTCACTTTAAGCCTCGAGCTATAACTCGATAGGATGGGTAATAGGTAATCCGATCCTTGCTCATAAGACATTTGTATGTCTAACACCTTAACACTTACTAGAAAACCATAAACTTGAAAAACCCCTATTACGGTACCGATAATACTATTCTTCAAATTGAAAAATTGTTTTCAAAACCCAAATGATTTTTTAGAATTTTTTGATATTTTTCTCTTAAAGGGCATCAAATTAACTTTTTAACCTTTTTTTGCCATCAAAAATGCTCGGATGAAAAAGTTATGATTTTTCAAACCTTTGCTATTCAGAATGCTTGGAATCAGCTATTTGTATCTTGCTGGGGCCATTTCTATGCATCAGATGATTTCTCTATATTTTTAAATATATTTCAAAAAATTTTCATGAAATTCTCTTTCTAGAAACATATCTTTTGTGATTTAACGATTCTAAATGAGTTCAAAACATTTTTCCAAATACTACTACACCTTTTCCTTTACATGTCCTGACGTTGCTGAACCAAACCTAACTTTAAAATTTAATTCCCCCGAGAAACGCAATTTTTTGAGGGATTTTGGAATACTTTTATATTAATCCTTATTGAATTACCTTTCCAACTACATCAGCCCCTTAAAGCCCCTGAATAAACCCAAAATAAATTTGAAAAGGTAAATAACACGATGCTTCCCTTTATTTTTGAACTTAAGAAAAATTAATGAATTCTCCCAAACCACCTTGTTAAGGCATTCTAATGCCTTGAAATTTGTCTGGTAAATTCCCTATGGGGTCATATGTTACAACATGAGTCTCACTAGCTTAGATCAAGGTCCAAAAATTAATTTTTGTTTTTTATTTCAATTATTGATTTTGAATTTAAAATCCATGCTTTAACAAAAACATTCCATTTTCCAAAAATTATCAAAATTTTCATCATTGGGATACTCCAACCCTATTTTTTTGAGTGGATACTCTAACCTTGCTTTTCAAACTTCTAAAAATCTAGATGTTCTCTCCCTTAGACTTCTCTAGATATTTTTATCAAGACCTTTTTCTCCATGCCTCAAGAGACCATTGAATCAAAATGCACTTTAAAATTGTCATTTCAGTTATTCTTTAGTAAGGTCAATTATGAGATACATTTCAATCATCTTTTTTTTTTTTTACTTTTTGTGTTTACTTCTATGCAATATTTTTTATAATCCTTATGATTTACTAACACATTTCCTTCTTAATGAAGGCCTTGCATATAGGTTTTAAAATTAAATTTCCCAAAAATTAAGGCAATGTTTCATATTGGTATCCCTTATATGCTTAATATGGAACATTATTTTCAAACTAAGTCTAAAATAATTTTTTGCCTTACATATTGCCATCCTTCTAGGGTATGTAATAATATCAAACCTTACAAAATTGGATTTATTAATTCTAAAATTCATGCATTCTATAGGGGATTATGCTCAAATCGGGACATAACAAAATTAAAAAAATAAAACTGAGATATTATATGGTCGAAAGGTCCCGATTTAGGGCATCGTGAGGGTGCTAATCCTTCCCCATGTGTAACCAACTCCCAAACACTTTTAAAATGAATTCTAGTATGCACAGATCATAAAATAAATATTTTGAGTTTCGTAACTTAAAATTGCTAGTTTTAATAGGTGTTCAGTAATGCTTAGTCTAAAATGATAGGTGGTAATTTTAAGTCTTTGTCCACTTCATGGTGGTTGTCTAAGACTAGTTGGATGAGTGATTCATCTTTTAATTAAAATCCCATTTCACTGCTCCTAATTTAAATCCCAATGAAGGGATAACCTAAAGGCACTCTTTTTAATTCATGCATGTCCACATCAAGGGATCAATGAGTGAGTTTCGAAGGCACGCGGTGATAATTGTTCTTCTGAGTCCTCAGTAATAAAGTTATTTCTTAGTTTTTTTCTTGCTCAAGAGATACACTTGGGCTTATAGGTGCTCGCAATTTTTTTGGGGAGCTAAAAAAGATGCTTGGGCCTTAGTAAACCTTTGTTCATTAGTCTGAGCTTAATCTCTAGAAGATTCAAATTCTTGAATAGGGTTTACGAGTTTGGCTCTCTATTCGACCAGGGATTTATTGACTACTCTATATTTTTTGTCGAATAAGAGTGCTTTATGTCCTTATGCAAACTTTGGAGACACTTATTAGTAGTGCCCCTTTCCTTACTGATGCTTTCCATTTTTTATCTTGAATCTGCCACTTTGAATTCCATGTTACTCTTCTTTTCCTTTTGCTAAGCAATTTCTTTTTCAAGCATTGCTCTTTTTTATGTGGGGTCATATGTTACAACATGAGTCATATGTTACAACATGAGTCTCACTAGCTTAGATCAAGGTCCAAAAATTAATTTTTGTTTTTTATTTCAATTATTGATTTTGAATTTAAAATCCATGCTTTAACAAAAACATTCCATTTTCCAAAAATTATCAAAATTTTCATCATTGGGATACTCCAACCCTATTTTTTTGAGTGGATACTCTAACCTTGCTTTTCAAACTTCTAAAAATCTAGATGTTCTCTCCCTTAGACTTCTCTAGATATTTTTATCAAGACCTTTTTCTCCATGCCTCAAGAGACCATTGAATCAAAATGCACTTTAAAATTGTCATTTCAGTTATTCTTTAGTAAGGTCAATTATGAGATACATTTCAATCATCTTTTTTTTTTTTTACTTTTTGTGTTTACTTCTATGCAATATTTTTTATAATCCTTATGATTTACTAACACATTTCCTTCTTAATGAAGGCCTTGCATATAGGTTTTAAAATTAAATTTCCCAAAAATTAAGGCAATGTTTCATATTGGTATCCCTTATATGCTTAATATGGAACATTATTTTCAAACTAAGTCTAAAATAATTTTTTGCCTTACATATTGCCATCCTTCTAGGGTATGTAATAATATCAAACCTTACAAAATTGGATTTATTAATTCTAAAATTCATGCATTCTATAGGGGATTATGCTCAAATCGGGACATAACAAAATTAAAAAAATAAAACTGAGATATTATATGGTCGAAAGGTCCCGATTTAGGGCATCGTGAGGGTGCTAATCCTTCCCCATGTGTAACCAACTCCCAAACACTTTTAAAATGAATTCTAGTATGCACAGATCATAAAATAAATATTTTGAGTTTCGTAACTTAAAATTGCTAGTTTTAATAGGTGTTCAGTAATGCTTAGTCTAAAATGATAGGTGGTAATTTTAAGTCTTTGTCCACTTCATGGTGGTTGTCTAAGACTAGTTGGATGAGTGATTCATCTTTTAATTAAAATCCCATTTCACTGCTCCTAATTTAAATCCCAATGAAGGGATAACCTAAAGGCACTCTTTTTAATTCATGCATGTCCACATCAAGGGATCAATGAGTGAGTTTCGAAGGCACGCGGTGATAATTGTTCTTCTGAGTCCTCAGTAATAAAGTTATTTCTTAGTTTTTTTCTTGCTCAAGAGATACACTTGGGCTTATAGGTGCTCGCAATTTTTTTGGGGAGCTAAAAAAGATGCTTGGGCCTTAGTAAACCTTTGTTCATTAGTCTGAGCTTAATCTCTAGAAGATTCAAATTCTTGAATAGGGTTTACGAGTTTGGCTCTCTATTCGACCAGGGATTTATTGACTACTCTATATTTTTTGTCGAATAAGAGTGCTTTATGTCCTTATGCAAACTTTGGAGACACTTATTAGTAGTGCCCCTTTCCTTACTGATGCTTTCCATTTTTTATCTTGAATCTGCCACTTTGAATTCCATGTTACTCTTCTTTTCCTTTTGCTAAGCAATTTCTTTTTCAAGCATTGCTCTTTTTTATGTGAATTCGCTTGTTAAAAGTTTTGTTTTAAAAGGGAATTCATCCATTGGCATTTGAACTGACCATTTGTTTGGTAAGACTAATTTGTCATTAACCTGATGGATTTTTCATTCCTTTACCCTAGGTTTACCTTATTATCCTCTCTTTGTAACTCAAAGCAGTAAGCTTACTCCATGCATCTAATGCCGATTATACATTTCCTGAGCTGTTTCCCCATATTTAAAATTTCAATCATTGAGGTTGCATGTAACAGGGACAAACTTTAAGCACTTGAATTGGTGAAAGGCCAAAAGTGCAGCATAGCTAATGCCTCCCTAAATGCCGATAAGAGGAACCATTCAAAAGTCCCACACTTGTAAATGAATTGATCCATAATAATCCAAGAGACTTTTGAAACTATCTCATATTCAAGCCTATTCTTGAATTTCTCGATCCATTGTTCTCAAGTCATATCTAACATCCAGTTTTTCTTGAGGGATTTGGTGATAAGGCTAAAATTAGTCACATAAAGATGAAGTAGCCTCTTTGTCTTGACTCAAAAGTGATTGCAGAGCCAAATATAAAGAGAACACCCGATAAAATGCCCTTTTCCCTTTTATTTGTAGTGAGAAAATAATCAGATAGTTTCGATGAGAATAACAGTGCTGGTTAATGCAGCAACCCAGTCTAGAAAACAAATCAACCATAACTACCTCTTTATGTCAAATATCTTTAGGAAGATGACTTAACCATAAATAGCTAAGGTGAAAACATCTTTTATTCTTTCTCAGCTAGATATACCTGTCATCATTGATCTCACTCTAACCCACATGACATATTCACTATTACCTCTTTTGACTTTATGCACTTCTACCTATGGTTCTGGAACCACAAGGATAACTACTAGTTTTTTCTTGAACGTTGTAGTTTTAAAGATTTAAAATAGATTTTTTTTCAAACTGAATACCTTCTAGGTTAACCAAAGCAGCATACTCTTTAATGGTTGGGATTAAATCCCCTTGATTAAAAGTGAAACATCTATAGTTTGGGTTCTAGAAATGTGCAATGCCTGAAGTAACTGGTCATCAATTTGCACATAGAGTAAAAGGCAATGTCACCGTATTTCTCGATAAAGATATCTCTCTCAGTATTATCCCATCGGCTTCATATGTTCCTAAAAAAACAAGGCTCATTGTATTAGAGGGTTAGCTTGACTTGTTCCAAAACTTTTGACCTATACTTAGGATTTAGGTGATCCCCATTCATTTGTTGATTACTTTCAGACCTTCTTCTAACTACCTTATATGTTTCAATTATTAGTCTTTGTGGTTGATCCATGACAAGAGCTTCTAAAGAACACCATTCTTTTACCAACTATCTCAGAATGAATGCAATGATATTATGCATGCAGACAAACAAAAAGAAAAACAGTAAGACAATAATGGATAAAAATCAATTAGCAAAACAATAAAATTAAATACAAACAAAAAAAATCTAAATTGCCCTTTGAGGGAAACCAAAAAGGCTGAAGAAAGTATCGCTCTTTCTTTATGGCATAAATTGATACGGAGAGCAAAATGACATGTTCGAGGTAAAATCTTATAATGATGAGGCATTTTTTGGGATAAAATTAATGACCCATGTGATGGTGTCTATTCATCACTATTGTAGACATCTTATTTTGTTTTGGCCAACTTTTAGTATCCCAAGACTTAATTGAAAGATGATAGAATCAAAAAAATAATAAAATGAACTAGGAACAACTGCTAGATGTCATGTCACTAAGCACTATTAGGCGACACCATGCTATGCGAAGAATTTTTTAGGGAAGTTTAGAAATTATATTAGTCATATTAAAGAAAAATGTAAAAATGAGGCATCAAAGGTCACTATTTGGGATGTCACCAGAGTCATTGAGATAACACATAGGTTAATTTCCCACTGTTTGTGATAAAGGTGAGGTATTCAAAGAGCCTAAGGTATGTGCAAGTTATATTGGTGCATAAGTATTGATACGAAAAATTTGAATTTTCACATATAGTATTGATACAAAAGGGTTTGGTATCGATTCCTAAAATGTGGTATCAATACCTAGCATGTTTGTATTGAAACAACCCTTGGCAATAGCTAAAGTTGTGATTTTTGGAAAAATGTATCGATACACAAGCATGAGTGTCGATATAAATCCATGAAGTATCGATATAGGCCTTTAAGTCTCGAGACAGGGAACAGTTTTTTACTCTTAGTATCGATACACACCTTATTCCATTAATACTTACGGGTAAAATTTACCTTGTGTATTTATGCAAAATGTTTTATATCGATACACTAAGGAATTTTTGCCCAGTTCCTGCCACATTTCAGCCTTTGAAAATCTGATTCAAACATGATTTTTGCACCAAAAATCATTGTAATTCATACCAGGCCTAAATTATAGGCTTGTGATTGGATTTAAACAAATTTTTAAGCCCAAGTAGCAATGACCAAGGATGTTCTCATGAAATATATGGTTTGTCAAAGGGCATGCCTGACATTGCCCAAGTTGCAAGTGATTTTAGCCTTTCTGCACCATCACTCTGCATGGTAGAACCAATGAAAACGAGACTAGTTGATCATAGTACCCAGAATTATCCCCTAGTACATGCATGAAATATCAAAGATGCCCTTGCTATGTCTCTTAAAAGCATTAGTTGAGCATTGAATTTAAATAGGGACCAAAGCTGGCTCAACAAGAGGGACTCTTTTCTAGCCACCTCTAAAAAATCCTCTAGTAATCTCTAGCCCTAAAACTTTCCCAAACAACACTGTTCCATTGATCTCCATACTTTATTCTCATAATTCCCTAAGCCACCACCAGAAAACCTCTAAAAACTCAACTTTCACATACTTTCATACTTGAAACACCTCACCACTAATAATATTACTAGAAAGCTTCTTCCTTTCATCCTTTTCTTACTAAATAATAACAAAGAGATGGGAAAAACTTAACTTAAAGTCACTACTTTAATTAGAAAGGAAAGTTCAAGCCTTTTTTGGTATGTTTTCTCTACCTTGTTCCATTTATTTTTTGTTTTTATCATCTATATCATTTTAGTGAGCCTTCCATGGTTTCATGACCACCTGAAGACCCTCATGCATTATTATTGCCTTGGTTGTGGTAGTCTTAAGATGTTGATGACCCTATTGATACCTTGATGCTGTTTGGATATGCAAACACACCATGCTTCATTTTCATCATCATAACAACCTATTTTCATTTATTTCTTGCCATGTTCCTTTCATATTCACATATTTATCTCATATTTAAATGTTTACTTTAACATGTCTTATGTATGTTCATGCAGTTTATTGCATTTTGATAGAATGACCTTTTTAAAGATTCCAACAAATTTTGTTCAAACATGTTCATCTTAAACATCTTCATGCATCTTCTTGTCATAATCCTACCTTTTGTCACCTCTTTCATTGTCAAAATATCACTTTTGCTTACTTGAATATGTTGTTCATGTTTAACTATTATGAATGTTGCATTTCATTCATGGCTTGTTTGTCAATATGCTTGCTTACTTGCTAAAAATCTGATTTTCAGAAAAAATCCCCAGGTTAAAGTTCATGCTACCTCCAATAGATGGAGAATAGCATGGACTTAAAGTTTTCATAAAATTAATCTTCCAACCTTAGGGGCAAACTAAATACTTTAAACCTGGATTCATGGTAAAACAAGTTCAAAGATGCTATTTTTAAATAAAATGGCCCTTGTAGTTGATAGATATATTAGGCTTGATTTGGAATCTAATACCCTCTTTAATGATATGGCCAACGGGTTGTTTCATCTTCCCAAATTACTCCAGGATTGTGGAATGAATTCTTGACGCCTCTGTTATTTGTCCCTTTCTATCATACATGTTCGAACGTCCAAGACTCGAGTCTTCCTTGAAAAAACTAAAAATATCGAATAACTCTCTTATTTTTGCTTTGGCAACACTATAGTTTGAATTCGAAAAATAATTTTTGAACCATAAATAATTTTTATAAAATTTGTTTGATATTTTTCCCTTAAAGGGCATTAAAATACCTTTCTACCAATATCTAGTTCGCCCTCAGATCATTTTGGATGAGGGAGTTACAATTTTTCAAACATGTGCTGTTTGAAACCCTTATGACCAGCGTGGCCTGTCAGATGATTTCTTTAAAATTTTTAAATATTTTTTCTAAAAAGTTTACAAAATTCTTGTCTAGGAAGGTATTGTTTATAATTTAACAAATCCAAATAAACCTAGAATGATTTTTCAAATCCTATTATGCCTTTTCCCTTATACATGTTGCAAGTGTCAAAATAAGCCTAAATCCAAAAATTAATTCTACCTAGAAGCTGATTTTATAATATCTTTAAAATATTTTTATATTTGTCCTCATCGAGTCACCTTCCCAAGGGTGCCTCATTTACCCCCTGAAGCCTTCGGATGTACCCGAAATAAATTCGAGAAAAGAGATAACATGATGTTGTCCCCTGTTTTTAGCCTAATTTCTGAATTGCCTTTATAGAGATGTTCAAATGTCTTGAAGTTAATCCGATTCTTACTATACAAAAACCGTTAGACTTGGATCAAGGCTTAAAATAAAAATATATTTTATACAAATCTTTGATTTCCTATTTTCAAAATCTTTTTTTTAAATCCCTTTATTTTAAAACATCAAAAATTTTTATCTTGGGGTTTTCCAACCCCACTACTATGAGCGGATACTCTAACCTTATTTTTCACTAAAAAAACTTTAATTTTTTCTCTCGAATTTATTCTAGATTCTTAATTATTTTCTTAAATCATAAAAAACTTTCACCTTTGGGGATACTATAATCCTACTACTTTGGGGGATACTCCAACCTCATTTTTCATTGAAAAAACTTGAATTTTCACTTTATTCCCAATTATTTTATAACTTTATCTTTAAGGATACTCTAACCTCACTTCTCCGAGGGGATACTCTAACCCCGCTTTTACCTCTAAAAAATTCAAAAATTTTCTCTTATGGATGCCTCAGATTATTTTGATTAAAATTTTTTTTGTCCCTCAAATTACCGCCGGATCCAAACCCACCTCTAAATTGTCATCCGGGTTATTCTTCAATAATGAAGACAATTATGAGATACATTCTGATAGTCCCTCCTTTTTATACTCTTTTGTTTGTGATTGTTTGTTTATGATATTAGTATATTATTTTTTTGCCTTACTAATGTGTTTCCTTTTTGTAGTGATAATCATGCATTCATATTTAAAACTCATTTTCAAAAAAGTTTTACAAGGCAATGTTCCATGTCATATCTCTCCAGCACCTAATACAAAATATCCGAAAACTATTTTTATAAAAATCCCTATACTCTTTATATCTCAGCGGCACATAGGTGATATAAATCTTCTTTCAAAACCCAAATTTACATTTTCCACCAAAACTTCATGCATAAAAAGGGGATTATATCTAAATAATGACCAAATGGAATCAATTAAGCCTAAACCGAAGAAAGACATAGTTAGCAGTTATCGATTTTGAGCATTATGGGAGAGCTAATCCTTTTTCATGCGTAAACGGACTCTCGACCCAACCAACAAATCTTTAGACTTTGTAGACATTAAAACCGATGTTTCAAGTTTCATAAATCAGAATATTGTTTTTAATAGGCATCCGTTCCTGCCTAGCCCAAATGATCAGTGGCGATTGCAAGTTTATGGCAGCTTTGTCATGGCCATTTGAGACTAGTTGGATGAATGATTATCCCGACAGTCTCTCTCCCCTTCATATTACTATGCCTAATCCAAATCCTGGTCATGGGATAACTTAAAGGCTTTACCACCACCACTATCATACATTTTTTAAGTCAGATGTGCTAAGCCTATCAGATAATCTAAAGTTTTAAAGGCAGGCACGAGGCCATAGCTTGGCGACTCCTCTAGGGACTAGATTAGAGAGTTGAGCCTACAACTAGTTATATCTCGCTCGATTTTTGGCATTTTTCAATTCCCTTATCATGTTGTTATGATCCCTTTTCACCTTTATCCACTAACTTTTTATCTTTTATGGTTTTTGGCCTTGATTGTCAGGGTATATTTCATTCCTGAATAAATATTGACTTGGATAAGTACAATAATATAAGAGTAAAACAAAAGGTTTGATTGTTTCCTAGACACACAGCGTGCACTTGCATTTGCACTAGATTTCCACTAAACACCATGGTGAAGTTAGTATCCTAATTATTTAGAGGAAATGAGCCATCTTATTTCTTGAGTAACCCTCTACATAGGCATGGTAAGACCTTTAGGGATGTAAATTACCTATGTCTCTCGTGAGTACCCCTTTGTATTTGCATAGGCAAATACATCCACCAAATCAAACCTGTTTCACCAAACCTGCGATAGGCCTAGGATCAGGGTGCCTTGGTTATCTTTATTAGATAGAAAAGTGATTCGGATATTAAATTAGGCATTAACTTAAACCCATATAGTGAACCTTATGAGCTAAACCATGTCAAACCATACCAGACTGCTGCTGGAATAACTAAAAAAAAAAGATCATTTGGAGAAATACTTCTTACCTTTACTCCTATATACCATGGTCACCTGGGTGATGATGGGTGAACATTGTCACATATGTCTATCATTTTTATTTTCATGATCATTTTTTTAGGATATGCCGATAAATTCGATGGCAAATCCTCTTTAATAAGTGGGCGATGACAAGTGAATGCCATTACCTACAATGCCATCTTAAAGTAGTTATATTTGACCAAAATAAGCCATCATGCTATCCGAACAATGGCTTAATGTGTCACACTTAAATGGTCAATCTTAGTCCTTGTGAGATGTCATATTACTTCGTTAAAGGCTAATTTTTAATGCGGACACACTGTTATGCTATCCGTTAATGTCTCAACATTCACGATCATCATGTCTGCCCTAGGCATCGTACCATCTATTCTCAGGGTAAATTTTGTGAAGCACTTTTATTGCTATTCTTTCATTCCTTTATCCTTGTGCCTTTTATTTCATATGGTTTCTAACTCATTTCCCTTTTCGCTTTTCTTTTTCATGCATTCATCATTTTATCATAATCATCGTCATCATAGGACAATTGGCCAATGTTTAAGTGTTCATCAAGGAATGTCTGTCATGGAGCAATAGTCCATTTTAGATCTAAAGCCTTTTAAGGAAGTTCATGCATGGTTAGAGCACCGGTAGCATGAAGATGAGGACGTTCTAAAACCCATGTATGTTTTAACAATGCATGAAAGGATCAAGATAAGTACTGTCAGAATGATTGGCAAGATCTTAAGCATATATAGACTAGTTAGGACAATACTGAAAGTTAATTATTTACTAAGAGATATGCAAACATTACCATTTTGCTCTAGGTCTGTTTTGGATGTTGGCCTATTACAAGTAGCATTTTAGTTTTGGAACCCAACATATTGATATTTCACATTCAATCATGAAGATTTGGTTCTCACAATGGATGAATACACCGCGTTACTCAATATTAATAGAGCCAAGACTGATAGAATATACTACAAAGCTTTACAACCGCTAACCTTCAAGAAGAGATTAGCCCAAATTTTCGGTGCATCGAAGACTTAGATTGAGAGTCACGTTAAGATGAAAAGGAATAGTGGTGTTTTGAGTTTAAGAATCAAGGAATCACAAAAAAACAAAGAAGAAAAAAGAAAAAAAATCAACACAAAGATTTTAATAAGGTTCAGTAATGTGCTTACATCCTCGAGAGCGGCGATTGTAGTTTTTATTCACTACTTAATTTAGGGTTACATTAATAATATATTTATACTAACCCATTTACCTCTCTCTATATATATATAAAAATATATGAGCCGTATACATCAATCTCTAACTTGGTGAATGTACCGCATGGAGATTAAAAAGTAAGAACTAGAACCCCTCATACTTCAAATAGGTTGGGTGACTTGCTTGTTTAGAATTTGAAAACATTGATCAAGTCCAAGCAATGCTTGAACTTGTCTATAGTAACTGGCTTTGTAAACATATTAGCTACATTCTCAGATGTATGAATCTTTTCTAATAATATCTGACCAGATCCAACTAATTCCCTAATCTTGTGGAACCTCACATCAATATCTTTGGTTCTAGCATGATAAACCTGATTCTTTGCCAAGTAAATAGCACTTTCACTGTCACAGTGCAATATAACTCCACCTTGCTCAATGCCCAATTCTTTCACTAGCCCTATAAGCAATAAAGCTTCCTTGGCAGCCTCAACAATTGCCATGTACTCTGCTTCAGTTGTAGACAATGCAATAATGGACTGAACAGTTGATTTCTAGCAAATTGGTCCTCCTACAAGAGTAAAGACATATCCTGTTATAGACCTTCTATCATCCAAATTATCTGTATAGTCAGAATCCACATATCCCACAACTAAATGATCACTCTTTTTACTGCCAAACATATGGCCATGCTCTATAATGCCTCTTAAATACATGAAAATCCACTTAACTACTTCCCAATGCTGTTTACTAGGCTTTGACATGAACTTGCTAACATGACTAACAACATGAGCCAAATCTGGTCTTGTAGAAACCATGACATACATCAGGCAACCAATAGAATTAATATTAGGAACTGAAACCATACCTTTAATCTCACTATCTGACTTTGGGCATTGATTTAGGGAAAGTTTGAAATGATTTTGCCAATGGAGTACTGACAGGTTTAGCCTTACTCATACCAAATCTGTTCAACACCTTTTCAACATAGTTACACTAAGAAAACTACAGTTTCCTTGAGCTCCTATCCTTATAAATCTCTATCCTAAGAATCTTTTTGGCAGCACCTAAATCCTTCATATCAAATTCCTTTCCGAACAAGGTTCTTAACTCAATCACGTCATCCATATTCTTAGCAACAATTAACATATCATCCATGTACAGTAGCAAAAAAAATAAAAAACCATCATCAAGTGTCCTAACATAAACACAGCAATCATACTCACATCGTCTGTAGCCAATTTTGATCATATAGGCATCAAATCATTTGTAACATTGCCATGGAGATTGCTTTAACCCATAGAGTGATTTCTTTAAGCTACAAACTAGATGCTACTGTTCCATGTAAATCTACTCCTCCAAATCACAATAAAAGAAAGTTGTCTTCACATCCATCTGCTCTAAATGCATGTCTCAGCTAGCTACTAATGCCAACACCACCCTGATAGAAGTGTGTCTAACCACAGGAGAAAATATCTTATCATAATCAACTCTTTTCTACTGTGAGTATCCTTTTGCCACTAGACGAGCTTTGAATTTTTCCCTTTCTTTTTCTGATACTGCTAGCTTTTCCTTGTACACCCATTTGCACCCTAAAGCTCGTTTTCCCTTAAGAAGTTCAACTAGCTCCTAAGTTCTATTCTTGTCTAAGGCCTCCATTTCTTCTACCATACCTCTTAGCCATTTATCTTTATCCTCACTGTTCATAGCCTTTTGAAAAGAGACAGGATCTCCATAACTAATAATAAGTGCAAAGGAGGCTAAATCTTCAAAACCATACCTGGTTGGAGGCTTAACCGTGCATTTGGGTTCGTCTGTGGCTATACTTTAATGTTGGTTTCTATCTGACAAGGATCTCTCATCCCTTGAACTACAACTTCCAACTTTTTCAACGTCCTTTACATGTTGTTCTAGCTCTACCTCTATCACTTTTTTACTGCTCTCTTCTGAAACTGGCACATTCTTATTATTGTTCTATTGCAACATGGATTTTTCATCAAATACTGCATCTCTGCTGATCACCACTTTCTTTGCTTTGGATCCTAAAACTTTACCCCTTGACCCTCTTCATGTATCCCAAGAAAATGCACTTATTTGACTTTGGATCAAGTTTAGACCTCCCATCACTAGGAACATGCACATAAGCTGGGTAACCAAAAATTCTTAGTTTAGAAAGATCAATGTCATTACCTGCCCACACTTTCTCTGTAACTTTTCCACCCAAAAAGGCCTATGGTGATCTGTTGATGAGATAACATACCATACTCACAGCTTCTGCCCAGAATCGTTTAGAAAGTCCTGTATTTAATCTTAAACACCTAGCTCTTTTAGCTGTTCATCATTTTTGAAATTCTATTCTGCTGTGGTGTTTTACGGACTGTGAAGTGCCTCTAAATGCCATGCACCACACAAAATTTTTGAAACTGTGAGTCTGTGTGCTTGGTGCCATTGTCTGATCTCAAGTACTTGATCTTTCTGCTTATCTGGTTCTCAACCTCTACTTTCCATATTTTAAACTCATCAAAAACTTCAAATTTTTGTTTTATGAAGTACACCAAGACCTTCCTAGAAAAATCATCAATAACAATAATAAAATATTATGAACCATTCATTGACAACTCCTTAGTAGGACCCCATATATCAGAGTGCACATAATCAAGAATTCCTTCAGTTTTGTGTCTACCCATCTTAAATTTCACTCTAGACTATTTTCCAAGCATATAGAACTTAAATGTTCTCTATAGTCCTTTTCCCTTTCATTACTATCAATACACCCTTATTCACCTTGATGCAATCTGCATGTGTTTTATAGCCAAAACAATTAGCATGTAAGGCACCCAAAGAAATTAAATTCTTTTTCAATTCTGGTACATGTCTAACATCACACAACATCCTAACAACACCATCATGCATCCTAATTTTGATTTGTCCCTTTCCAGTAATAGCACAAGCTTTATCATTACCCAAATAGATGAAACTAAAATTACCTAAGCTGTATGAATCAAACCAGTCTTGGTTAAGAGTCATGTGAAACGAACACCCTGTATCCAGAATCCATGAATCTGTGAGTTAACATGATGAGACTGAAAGCAAATCCCCATCATTGCCATCTGAATCATCATTGTGCACCATAATAGCAGATTTTGATGAATAGCCATTCCTATCATCATTTGCTTTTTCTTATTTGGGCAGTCCCTTCTAACATGCCCTATCTGCTGACACTTATAACACCAAACATTCTTTCTACCCTTAGATTTTGACCTGGAGTTCCTTTTGCTTGTAGTATCTTTACTCTGCTTTCTTCCACATTTCTGGTTTCTTTTCACATATAACCCTTCATTTTAAGCGCTATCAGCGAAATTCTTCCTGCGTTGGTTATGGGCTAACGGTGCTGTAGTAATCTCTTCCAATGTGATTGTATCCTTTCTCCATGTGAGTGTAGTCACCAGGTGTTCATATGAAGGAGCTGAGGAACACAGCAAAATCATAGCCTTGTCTTCATTTTCAATCTTAACCTTAATTCTCGACAGATCACTAATAATGTGGTTGAAAAAATTAATATGTTGTGCTAGGTCTGTACCCTTTTGCATCTTTAGGCCATATAATTTTTGCTTCAGATACAATTTATTTGTTAAGGACTTTAACATATACCGACTTTCCGATTTCTTCCAGACCTCTACTGGGTATGTGAGATCTTAACATGGTAGAAAACATCATCTGACAGACATAACCGAATCGTTTCCACTGCTCGCACCTATAATTCCTCCCATTCAGAATCTTCCACAATCTATGGTTTCTTTTTGTTCAGCGTTTTCAATATCCCTTGCTATGCTAACAAGTCTTTCACCCTCCATTGCCATAATCCAAAATTGCCTGTTCCATTAAATTTTCCCACATCGAATTTTGCGGCAGAGTTCATCATCTCAACCCAGTTCTGATATTAGTTTTTAAGTTTAAGAATAAAAGAATCATAGAAACACAAAGAAGAAAAAAGAAAAAAAATCAACATAAAGATTTTAACGAGGTTTGGCAATGTGCCTGCATCCTCAGAAGCAACGGCTGTAATTTTTTATTCACTACTTAATTTAGGGTTACATCAATAATATATTTATACTAACCCTACCAGTATAATTTTACAAAATTACCCATGTACCGCTTCGCTCCAACATTTGCCCACTTACATCTCTCTTTATGTATATAAAAATATATGAGCCATATATAACATGGTGCATCTCATGGGTTAGCCTGAAGGAAGTAATGGTGAACACTATTGACAACTGAAAGATTCAAGATCTCTATGCTCTAGCAATATATGGTCTAGACATATTTCTAAAAACATTAGGCTATGTTAGAGCTATAATGGTAGATTTCTTCTTTTGTTGTTCTGCAACATCAATCCTGCACCAGTTATCTTTGCTAAAACCATCCGAGCTTTCAGTTTTTGAAAAAACTAGGTATAGATCACTTTATTGGGTGCGTGCCGTTTCTTTACATCTGGCTTGTCAATCACATGTGTCCCGAAGAAAAAAAAGGTCATGCAACTTCTTTTCTAACTTTAGCTTTATCTCAAAGGTCCTCAAGAAGGAATGGCCTCAGGACTAGTCTAAAAAGCAATGGCCCAGAAACTCTAAAACTTTGGAGAAAAGGTGACATGGAAAGCCTTTTGGTGCTCACTATAAACAATCATATACCATTGCCAAGATTATAGTTATATGTTGCTTATGGGATTATGGGAAGCACTAACTATGTACTCATCCTAGTCCATCGGTAATTCTAGTGTTGATAATTCATCTCTTTCATCTAAAACCTTGAGTTGTGGGATTTCGACTATGGTGAGCATGATTACAAGTCAAAACTTTAGCTAGCTTTTCTTGCATGGAAACAAACTTGTTGTATGGAGAGGTATTGGAGTAGAAGTAGTACAACCCTAGGATATAACGAGTGAAAGACCCATCACATTAATAACTCTTTACATTTGTCTATCGTGAGAACATCACAAGCTATAGTTGAGCGATTTCCCTCTGAGATGGAATTATTTAGGTGAAAGTTTGAACAAGAAAGGGCAACTTTCGCCAAGCAAATTACTTGTTTAAAGGAAGGAAAGAGACAATTAAAAATAGACCTCTACCTCCAAGATAGTGAGGTAAACTGAGGTGTGAAAGAGAAGAACCGTCTCGAGGAAGATCTCAAGAGTTTAATGAAAGATTATGTGGCATTCAATAAAGCAAGCAAGTCTTGATGCCTTAAAAAGTCATTAGGTGAGTGGGAAGCAAAAATTAGTATCTTCAAGAAAGAACTGCACCAATGTAAGGAAGAAGTTAGGGCTAATGAGAAAAAGCTTATTAGAATTGGTGCCCTTACATTAACCTATCAAAGGAAAAATGGATAACTAAAAGCTCAACTTTGAGATTTAAGGGTAAACCATGTTGAGAATATGACTTTGACACTCAAAATCCAAGATTTAGAGCATCCTCTACAAGCTCGCCTAGACCAAATCAATGAACTAGCAAGAGCCTCCGAATAGTGAGAGCAAAAATGGCTATAGATGATTGATCATTCATGCCAAAACCATTAAGAACACTACCGCCATCTCATCGAGCAGATTCAGGAGGCTAAGTTAGAAGCCAAATGCATGATGGATGTGGCATGATCCTTAACATGCAGTATTTTGACCATTAGAGGCCATGAACGAGAATTGTTGTATTTTTTAGAACATGTGATTAAGCAATATAACCATATTAGGCATTCTAAATGTAATCATGTGTAATCGAGATATTTTGTTACTTTAATCAAAGATGTTATTGATGGATCTGGCCCTTTATCCAATTGTCCTTTTTGCATTGGCATAACCAACCTAATTCTTTTGTTGTTTTATTCATTCATGTTAATAGTCATTTATCTTCATGATCACATACTAACTTTCATCGATTAAACATGCTCATAACATAAAAGTCTAATTTGATAATAATTTAAAGTATAGATGCTTTAAAACACGAAACTTATAGCTTTTCATCGGTATAACACTTGCAATTATCGAAAAATAGTGGAAAATGATTGACAAGCCCATATTGAGAGACCTAAACTCATTATAAGGAGTCTCAAGAGCAATCACTCCATAAAAATGAAAAACTCCAAGCTCAGATTGCTGAATTAACCAAGCTATTGTCTAACGCTTTCAAGAAAAAGGGGCAAACAAGCACAGTCGATATAGGAAAACAATTAGCCAATCCCAAAAGCAACTTGAATGGTGTTACTGAAGCCACTAACGCTCAAAAAGGGGCATTCTATCACATCAACCCTATAGTAGCAAATTTCACATTAACTCAACCATTCATTTACATCAACCCTATAGCAGCATCGTATCTGGTTTAAGGATTTCAAGGTATGAGCTCTTAACTAGTAAGTTGATAGTCTTGGATCTCAATGAGTAGATGGAATAAGAAAAAGAAATAAGTCATCAAAAAATGATGAAGACTTAAACAAGTATCAGTCATTAGAGATGCTCCTTCGAGCTATTGAAGGAAGTAACAAATTTTGGATTGTTGACGCAAAACCATTAGGGCTAGTTTTAAGTCTCGTTATCCAACCTGAGTTCAAAGTGCCTAATTTCGAAAAGAACAATAAAACTATCGACCCTACTGCCCATTTTTGCACATACTATCGTAAAATGGCTGGGCTTGATCCCATGAGAATTTAGACATGGGCAGATCTAGTTCACGATTTCATTGATCAATATACGCATGTACTTGATTGGGCTTTATATCGCCTCTCCCTTATGAACATGGAAAAGAAAGCCTCTGAGAGCTTCAGGCAGTATGTTAAATGGTGGAAAGAAGAGGCAGCTCAATTTCATCCTTTTTTGACTGAAAAAGAAATGATAGTCATGTTGTTGGCACCCTGCGAGCTCCTTATTATGAAAGGTTGGTACAAAACACCACAAAAAATTTTACCAATATGGTTATATTGGGTGAAGCGATCGATAATGCTATTAAAAGTGGCAAGATATCCATTAGAGAATCATCCAAATTAGTTAAGAAGTCAACAAATAAGCGTAAGGAAAATGAGGTGAATGCTGTTAGTAAAAATCATTCTAGGTTTAATTGAAATATGCATTTGGCGCATGCTATGTACCTCTTGAACATGTTAATTCTAGGTTTTAACCTTTATCCATTAGCACCATAACCAGCTTATGCTATTAGGTTCGCTTTAACACCAAGCTTTGCACTGAATCCCATTCAAAACATGGCCCAGAGTGCACAATCTCGCAACATGAACAATGTAAGAGCTCCAAACAATCAACCAGCATCCTGAGAAAAGGAGGACTTTAAGCCACTCCCATTCTCCTATAAAGAGGTCTGCTCTCGTCTATTGGCAAGTCAACTGGTGGCCTTATTATTCACAAACCTAATATCACAAATATACCTTAAGTAGTATAATGAAAATGCCTATTATGAGTACTAGGCTAGAGCATAAGGTCATTCTATTGAGAATTGCACCTTATTTAAGAGAAAGATATAGGGTTTGCTAGAAAAAAGTGTGATCAAGGTCAAACAAGGGCCTAGAAGAAATGTTCGAGCCAATCTACTTCCTAACCATGTCGAACCGAGAGTGAATGCGATAATTGATGAAAACAGTTATTGGATCAAAAGAAACATTAGATGAGTCAAAACACCAACAAGGAAGGTTTGGCAAGCTTTTGTGAGGTCTGTAATAGTTTTTGACACCAAAGATTAGGGCAAAAAATAATTGGGCCATCTTGCTATCACTGCAGTCAAGGGCATGATTTGTAACATTGCAAATCATTCTTAGAAATGGTCCAAGAGATGATGGACCAGTCTAAGATTAAGTTTTATAAGGAGTGGGATGAACATATCGGTTTATCTATTAATGCCATAGCTGAAGAAAGGCCTACTGATGATTGATCTTAAGTTATCTATCTCTCATGAGCATAGAAAAGAGAGTTGATGAAAGCTTTAAAGAGTATGCTTTGAGATAGATGGAAGAAGCTACCTAAATTCATCCCTTGTTGACAGAAAAAAGAGATAACTATCAGATTCATCAGCATATTACAAGCCCATTATTACGAGAAGGTAGCAAAAAGCTTCCCAAGGAGCTTCACGACATAGTTATATTGTGTGAAATGATCGACAAGGCCATGAAAAGTGAATCAGGCAAAAGAGATATTTGCAAAGACAAAGAGAAAGAAAAAATAAAGGCTAATCAATAAATGAAATATGGCACTAAAGCCAGTTCATCTCAAACTTGTGCTGAGTTAGATGTAAGTAAAATGGTTATTAAAGAGAACTGCGAGATTGTAGAAAACATAGAAGAGGTTAGAATGCCAATGAATTTGGTTTGGCAAATTTTGGTGCAAGCCAAATTAGTTAATGAGGTTGAAAAAAATGAAAGATAAAGTCGATGACTTTTGTGATTTTCGCACTGTCCATGGTTATGCTCTTCAAACATTCAAAGAGTTTTGTGCTATGGTTCAAAAGATGATAAGGGTAGCATCAACTTTTATGATAAAAAGTGAACCTCGCTTATCAAGTCTGCAAATGTAATACCTTCTGAATATTATGGAAAAAAAAGGGAGTAATCCTCTTTACGGGGTTAAAAGGCCATTGGTCTTGTTCGAAACTAATCAAGAGTCAAAGCTACCCCTATTCAGCCTAAGCCAAAGATATCATTCAATTTTCATCGCCTTTCCCTCATAAGGACAACAAATCAATTCCTTGGAATTATGAAAGTAAAACCTCGATCATGGATGAATCTAGTCAGCAAGCCGTAAACATTGACTTTCAGAGCCACCTAATTTGGAGTGGCAGATGTTACGCCCAAACAACATCGAGAAGTGAAACTCAGCAAGAGAATACTAATTCTATTCCTCAAGTATTGAAGTCTACAACTAAATGATCATATTCAATAATTGTCAAGAAACCAGTAAATGAGAAGAAAGTTACTAAATTCGTTAAGTTTATTATAATGAATGCAGTATTGTTGATCAGTTGAACAAGCAACTCTCTAAGATATCTATACTATTATTGCTACTAAATTTCGAAGCTCACAGGAATGCCCTATTCAAGGTTTTGAACGAGGCCTATGTCTCTCTCGACATTTTTATAGGTTGGATTGATTGTTTAGTGAGCAATATCACTGTTGACAGTTACATATTCTTCAATGATGATGAAATTCCACACAAAAGAAGAGGAAACTATAAAGCCCTTCACATCACTACATACTGTAAAGGTACCATGTTGCCCCAGGTGCTCATTAATAATGAGTCAACTCTAAATGTATGCCTGTGTCATGCTTGAACAAGCTCCCCACCAACACATCTAATATCCAGAATAGTCATATGGTTATGCTAGCATTAATGGAACTTGTAGAAATATTATGGGAAACATCACTATTCCACTCCAAATCAGCCCACGCACCTATAAGGTTGACTTCTATGTGATGGACATTGATTCATCATATAATTAACTATTGGAAAGGCCATGGATTCACTCTGCAAGGGCAGTACCATCATCATTCAACAAAAAGTTAAAATTCATCATTGAAAATAAAGTCATTAGTGTTAAGGAGAAAAAGATATTATTGCTACTACCTCAACCGATGCCCTATTTATTAAACTCGATGAAGATATTTTAGAATCCTCATTTCAATCCTTTGAGTTTGTTAACACCACTTATGTCAAGGAAAGGTTGCCAATGGTTGAGCCCCACTTATCGAAAAGCACTTAAATAGGTTTGAGATTAATTATCAGTAAAAATGCCCAAGTTAGAAAGGGACTCAAGAAACACCTTCAAGGGTTACCAGAGCCTTGAAAGTTGTTAACTAGATCGATAAAAAAAGGTTGGGATTCAGGCCCAATGCATATTAGAAAAGAAAACAAGCTAAGAAGAACCATGAGAACAAGATGACTAGTCTATCAAGACAAGGCATAGGATTGGACCAATATATTTCCATCCCTCTGAGAAAGTTTCCACCTAGAAAGACATGTGAATACGGGCTTAGCTAATGTTATTCTCATACTAAGCAAGGAATTTAGGGATTTCTCCATTAATGCAATTAATGAGCTTGGGACATCAATAATAGACCAAGAGACCAGCCTGTGCCCTCTAATATTTGTTCTAAGTTTTTGGACTGAAACTGAGATTCCTATACTATTTAAGTCTATTTCAAAGTAATGCTATGAACTAAACCCACATGATTTCGCCCAAAAGCATTGTAGGATCCTTTGTATGGGCATATTTTATTAAGTATTATCAATAAAAATGATTAAGCATTATGTATTACATCCTTTATGTTCATAGTTCTTATCAACTCTTAGATCTTTCTCTATATATTTTTCCACCTATATTGTTTTTCTTTCCATACTTTCAGGTACCCGGATGAAAGTGACATGAATATTCATACTGAAACTTCAAAAATCAATTTCAAAAAAGCAATCTGCATCGATGAGGTTAAGGTTGAAGAAAATTCTAAACTGAACCCCATACTCCCACACCTACAGACACTAATTGAATAAGAAGAACAATAGATATTGCCTCATGAAAAACCCACTAAAACCATAAAACTTGGAACAAAAGAAAATAAAAAAGAATTCAAAATCAGAACCTCCATAAAATCATCAACTCAAGCTGAACTAATAAGTTTCCTCCAAGAATATAGGGACATGTTCCCCTGGTCATACCAGGACATGCACGAATTAGACACCAATATTGTGGTCCATAAACTTACTTTCAAACCTGAGTGTAAATCTATACAACAAAAGCTTAAAAGAATAAACCTGAAATGTTTCTGAAGATTAAAAAAGAAGTAAAGAAACAATTTAAAGCATGATTTCTCAAACTAGCCAAATATCCTAAATGGGTAGCCAATATAATCCCAGTTCTTAAGAAGAATGGTAAAATGCGGATGTGTGTAGATTATAAAGATCAAGAGCCAATCCAAAAGATAATTTCCCCTTGCCCCATATCAATACCCTAGTAGACAACACTACCAAAAATGCACTATTCTCCTTCATGGATGGATTTTAAAGTTATAACAAAATCAAAATGGCAGCTGAAGACATATATGGGGTACTTTCTACTTTTAGGCTCAAGAATACTGGGGCAACCTACCAAAGGCGATGGTAACATTGTTCCATGATCTTATGCATAAAAAAATCATGTTGTATGTGGATGATATGATCAACAAATCACCAAAGAAGAGTAAACATGTGGCTAATTTATGAAAACTCTTCAAATAGCTTAGCAAATATTAGCTCAAGTTAAATCTTGTAAAATGCACATTCGATGTCACGTTTAGCAAACTATTAGGGTTTATTGTAAGCAAAAAAAATAGAGGTCGATCTCGACATGGTTAAAGCCATTCAAAAAGTGCTACCACCTCGAACTCAAAAGGAAGTAAAGAGTTTCTTGGGAAGATTGAATTACATAGCTCATTCTATATCTCAGCTAATCGATAAAATGATCCAATCTTTCGGCTATTTCAAAAACAAAATCCTAGAGAATGGAATGAAGAATGTGAAAAAGCCTTTTTGATAAAGTCAAACATTACTTTTCGGACCCTTTAGTACTTGTGCCATCAGTGCCCAATCGACCTCTAATCCTATATTTATCAATTTTTGACAAGTCGATAGGCTATGTATTGGGTTAACGTGGTGAGTCGGGTAAAGAGAAACATGTTATTTACTACTTGAGCAAGAAGTTCATAGAATATGACAAATTATTCAGCCATAGAGAAAATATGTTGTTCTCTAGCTTAGACAACCTGGAGGTTAAGACAATACATGTTATACCAGATTACATGGCTAATAGCCAGACTTGATCCCATCAAGTATTTATGAAAACTCCAGCCTTGTTAGGAAGGTTAGCCAGGTGGTAAGTCCTACTTTCCATATACGATATCATGTATGTGAATCAGAAAGCCATCAAGGGTAGAACAATAGTGGACTTTTTGGCAAGCTATGCAATAGATGACTATCAGCCTCTAGACCTTGAATTTTTGACGAAAACTTAATTGCCATATCCAAGCCAGAGGACACTATCGAGTGCAGTTTATCTTTGAAAATGTACTTTAATAGAGCTTTAAACATGTTAGGGCATGGAATTAGGGTAATTATTATCTCGCCTGATGGAAACCACTACCCGTTCACCACAAGTTGAACTTTGACTGCACCAAAAATATATCTGAATATAAGGCCTGCATCATGGGACTCCAAGTAGCCATTGAAAAGGGCATCCAAATATTGCAAGTATTTGGGGATCCAGCCTTTGTCAATTACCAACTAAAAGGAGAATGGCAAACGCGTGATGCTAAACCGATCCATTATTGAATTTAATCTTAGAACTCAAAAAAAAAGTTTGATGATATTAGCTTTTAACATTTATCTCAAGAAGAGAACTAAATTGCTAACACCTTGGCCATTTTGTCGCCCATGTTCAAAGTCAATCGAGAATCAGACATTGCTCCTATTCGGTGAGTATCTATACAGCCCTAGCATATCGTTAGAATGCTAAAAAAGAAAAAGATAGCATGCAATGGTATCATGCCATCCTTCAGTACATCAAAGATCAATACCACCCAAAAGGCGCTATTAAAACTGACAAAAGAACTATCCAAAAGAGAGCTACGAGCTTTATTTTGGATGGCAAAATTTTGTAGAAAAAAAAGTTAGGATCAAGAACTACTCTGGTGTGTAGATGCCTTTGAAACCAAAAGAATTCCCTAAAAAGTCCATGAAGAAATCTGTTGTTCACATGCTAATGGACATCAAATGGCAACAAGTCATGTGATCAGGCTATTATTGGTTGACTCTTAAAAAAGATTGCATTGACTATGCTAAAAAATTCCATAAATGCCAAATCTACAAAGACAAAATCTATGTCCCACTGACACCTCTACATGTTGTGACAGCCTTATGGCCTTTTTCCATATGGGGCATGGACATGATCAGACTGACTACCCCTAGGGCTTCTAACGGACACTATTTTATTTTGGTTGCTCTAGATTATTTCACCCAGTGGGTAAAGGCAGCTTCCTATGCCAATGTCAATAGATCTATTGTATGCAAATTTGTGAAACGGGACATCATTAGTAGATATGGTCTTCCCAAGTAGATCATTACTAATAATGCACGTAACTTGAAAAATAAAATGATACAAGCAGTCTATCTTCAATTCAAGATTCAGCATCATAATTACGTCCCATATCATCGAAAATGAATAAGATAGTTAAAGCAGCCAACAAGAATATTACGAAGATAGTTGAAAAGATGGCTGAAACGTACAAAGATTGGCATTAGAAGTTGCCTTTTGCATTACATGCCTATCACACTACAATATGAACTTTCACGTATGCTACCCTATTCTTCTCAGTATACAACATGAAAGTTGTCCTACCTATTGAGGTTGAAATCCTTTCACCCAGAGTCTTGATGGAATCACAACTTAAGAGACTGAATGGATCAAGAACCGATATGAACAATTCAATTTCATTGAAGAAAAAAGAAGGAAATTTATCTACCGTAGGCAGATAGATCAAAAATGCATTATAAGAGCCCACGACAAAAAGGCCTACCCTCGTTAGCTTTGAAAATAACTTGGTACTCAAACAAATTCCCTCGATCCATAAAGATGCTTGAGGAAAATAGGCCCTAAATTAGGAAGGGTCATATAAGGTGAAACATGTATTTTTCAAAGGAACCCTAATCTTAACCGAGATGGACAGTAGTGACTTACCCAACCTTGTTAACTCTGGTTCTGTCAAGAAAGAGAATGCCAGAAAGCATTTTAGGATGAAAACCAAAAAAAGTATTATATCTCTTCTTCTTCTTCCACTCTTAAAAAAAAGAGTTAGCTTAGGTTGAAAACCTAAAATGGTGGCTTAAGTGATCAGATTCCATACTTAAACCAAGTCAAGAGCCAATTTACCCCTCATTCATAACCCTAATCAAGACACTAGATCACAACCTAATTCACTTGTTCTATGCCAACCTACCCTACCAAATCTCATCCTTATTTACACTAGAAAAGTGGAAACTAACTAACTTTAATGCCTTCATCCCACCATAGGGAAATCTAAAGAATCTTCTTATGAGTCAGCCAACACCAAGAGATTAACTGCTTGAGAAAGGTTTCTAAAAACACCCAGAGAAAGACTCATGTTATCAACATCAAGGGCTAAACAGCTAGGAAAACCCCTTTGAATTCTTTTGTGTCTTAAGATCTTTTATGATCCTATAATTTATCAAAACTTGTACTTTCTTTTTTTTAAATGAAATACAATCATTTGATTTCTTGGAAAGTTCTTTTAACTCCTGCATCCCATTTTGCATCATGTTTATGATTTAATTGATAATGCTTGATAAATGAATGAAACTGATAGCAGGATTTCCTAGTATTACTTGGAAACATGAAAACTTAGCAAGAATTTTTTTGTTCCATGTCTAAAGACCAAGAATGAACCTTAGAGGCCACCATCATTCTTACCCATAAACCTCTACATTCTGAAAATATCCTTAAAACTTCCTCCCAATAAACCCAGCCTAATAAGGGCCAAAGTTTTTTTCAAGCTGTCATCCTCAACCGAAACTTAGAATAGTCAACCCAGACTGTCAAAAACACCCTTTAAATCATTGTTAACAAAAAAAACCCCTCATACTTGTCAGTAAACTTAATGCAACAAAAGTCCCCCATCATGAGCCATTTAAACTCAAGATCACTTCCATAATCACGAGCCATCTACGCCTTCAATAAACAACCTTGGCATTCAAAATCTCTAAAAATTTAAAATAAGGTTGGTCAATCTCATGGCAACAGATCACCTTATCGAACCCGTTAAAGAGCAAATAACTAGAGAAGGCCAAAACTAATCACTGGATTAGATTTTAAAATCATCACTCTGACATTAGCTTAAGCATGCATTTGCATCCCCATGCATTATGCAAAATTTAACGTCCTTCATGTACCAACTCCTGCATACAAAAATCAAATTAGTAAGGAACCTAAGGTATAATTCCCTATTTTTGAAAAACCTCGAAAGGCCTTAGGTAAGTATCTCTAACCTTACAAGCTCATTGAAAATCATCCAAGAGAGGTATCTAAACTCACTTTCTTTTAGTCCTCAAAGAGCTAGACGCCTATCAAGTGAAAGCCCACACAAACTGATGGCACCTATTTGAGAGGTTAAACCCAGGAAATAACTTACCTCAGTCCACAAAGAGCTGGACACTTATCAAAGCCTATAGAAGCCGGTGGCACTTGTCTGAGGGGTCAAACCCAAGAAACAACCTACCCTAGTCCATAAAGAGCTGGACACCTATCGAGTCAAAGCTCAGACAAGCTGGTGGCACTTATTTATGGGGTCAAACCTAAGAAACAACCTACTTCAGTCCATAAAGAATGGACGCCTATTGAGTCAGAGCCCATACAAGCTGGTGGTGCCTGTTTGAGGGGTTACACCCAAGAAACAACCTACCTTAGTCTACAAAAAGCTATAAGCCTATCGAGTTAAAGCCCACACAAGGTGGTGGATCATGTTTAGGGGTTAAACCAAGGATATAGCCTACTTCAGTCTATAAAAAGCTAGATGCTTATGAGTCAAAGCCCACACAAGCTGGTGGCACCTATTTGAGGGATCAAACCCAAGAAATAACCTAGTAGAAAGGTCAAACCCTATAAAACTCACTAAAATTTTCCTTTCTATTAGAATCATTATAGATATACTTGGCCTATCTCAAATAATACTAACCAAATCTCTATTTTTCTATATGCATATAGAATTATCATCCTACCTGAACAAAATGGTGTCTATTTGTCATTGCCTTATTCTTAATGCTCAACAATGGCCAAAAAAGGGTAGCCATAAATACCTTATTTTGTTCAAGCCAACTTTTTGCATCCCAAGACTTAATTAAAAGATGATAGAATTAGAAAATAATAAAATAAACTGGGGATAACTGCTAGGTATAGTGTCATCAGGCACTATTAGGCGATATGATACTAGGCAAAAAAATTTTTTTTGAAGAATGTCATAAATGCCTATAGGTCGTATTAAAGAAAAATATAAAAATGAGGTATTAAAGGTCACTATTTAGGATGTCACTGGAGTTATTGAAATAAGTAGACAGGTCAATTTCCCACTGTTTGTGACTAAAGTGAGGTATTCAAAGAGGTTAAGGTACGTGCAAGTTATATTGGTGCATAAGTATTGACACGAGGCTTTTATGTTCAAAAAATTTAAATTTTCAAATGTAGTATCGATGCTAGAGCGTTTGGTATCGATACCTAAGGTGTGGCATCGATACCTAGCATATTTGTATCGATATAGACCTAGTGATAGCTAAAGTTATGATTTTTGGCAAAATGTATCGACACACAAGCATTGGTATCGATACAAATCCATAGAGTATCAATACAAGCTATTAAGTTTCGAGGCTGAAAATAATTTTTTGCTCTTAGTATCGATACACACCTTATTTTACCAATACCCATGGGTAAAAGTTGCCTTGTGTACCAAGGCATTTTTGACCAATTTGAGCCACTTTTTAGCCTTTAAAGATCTGATTCAAACATGATTTTTGTACCAAAAATCATTATAATTCATATCAGCCTCAATTATGGCTCGTGATTAGATTTAAATAAATTTTGGAGCCTAAATAGCCAATGACCAGGGATATTCTCATGAAATATATGGTTTATCAAAGGGCATGCATGACTTTTCTCCAGTTACAGGCTGTTTCAGCCTTTCTACACCATCATTCTGCATGGCAGAACCAAAAAGAGACCACCTGAGTATAGTACCTAGAATTATCCCTTAGTACATGCATGAAAGATCAATGATGCCCTTGCTTCGTCTCCTAAAAGCATTGGCTAAGCATTGCATTTAAATAGGGACCAAAGCTGGCTCAATATGGGGGACTCTTTTCTAACCACCTCTAAAATAATCCTCTACCAATCTTCAACTCCAAAACTTTCCTGAGAACACTTTTCTATTGACCTTTATACTTTATTCTCATAGTTCGCTAAATCATCACTAGAAAACCTCTAAAATCTTAACCTTTCACACAATTTCATCTTTGAAACACCTCACCATTAATAATATTACCAAAAAGCTTTTTCCTTGCATCCTGTTCTTGATAAATAACAGCAGAAAGAAGAAGAAACTTAGCTTAAAATCACTGTTTCAATTAGAAAGAAAAGTTTAATCCTTTTTTAGTATGTTTTCTCTACCTTGTTCCATGTATCTTCTATTTTTATCATCTGCATCATTTTAGTGAGCCTTCTATGGTTTCGAGATCACCCTAAGACCCTCATGCATTATTGTTGCCTTAATTGTGCCAATTGTAAGATCTTAATGACCCTCTTGATACTTTGATGTTGTGTGGATTTGCAAACATTCCATGCTTCATTTTCATCATCATAACAACCTATTTTTATGTATTTCCTGCCATATACCTTTCATATTCACGTATTAAATTTTCACCTTAACATGTCTTATGTATGTTCATGCATATTCTTGCATTTTGATAGGTTTCATGAATCAAAAATGAATTTTTTATAGATTCAAACAAACTTTGTTCAAACATGTTTATTTTAAGCATCTTTATGCATCTTTTTATCATAATCCTATATTTTGTTACCTTGTTCATTGTCAAAATATCACCTTTGCTTGCTTGAATGTGTTGTTTATGGTCATTGTTATGAATGTCGCATTTCATTCATGACTTGTTTGTCAATATGCTTGCTTGCTTGCTAAAAACTTATTGTTAGAAAAAAAATCCCTAAGTTCATGCTACCTCTAATATATGGAGAATAGCATGGACTTAAAATTTTCATTAAATTAGTCTTCCAACCTTAGGGGCAAACTAAATACTTTAGACCTGGATTCATGGTAAAACAAGTTCAAAGATGTTATTTTTTAAATAAAAATAACCTTTTTAGTTGATCGATATATCAAGCCTTGATCTGGTATCTAATACCCTCTTTAGTGACATGGCCAACAGGTTGTTTCATCGTCCCAAACTACTCTGGATTGTGGAATAAATTCCTAATGCCTATGCTACATGTCCCTTCCTGTCACAGATGTTTGGACATCCTAGACTCGAGTCTATCCTTGAAAAAATTAAAAATACCATATAACTCCCCTATTTTTGCTTTGGTAACATTGTAGTCCAAATTTGAAAATTTATTTTTGATCCATAAATGGCTAAAAGGATATCAAAATGTGTTTCAAATGATATCTAGTTCGCCCTCGGATCTTTTTGGATGACAGAGTTATGATTTTTTGAACCTTTGTTGTCCGAAACCCATGGGACCAGCGTGCTATATACTATTTAGGCCATTTTGGCTCGTCAAATGATTTCTCTAAAATTTTTAAATATTTTTTCTAAAAGGTTTATGAAATTCCTTCTCCAGAAAGGTATTGTTTACAATTTAACGATTTCGAATTAGATTAGAATGATTTTTCAAAATCTCTCATGCCCTTTCCCCTGTGCATGCTACTAGTGACAAAACAGGCCTAACTCTAAAAATTAATTCCACCAAAAAGGTGATTCTTTAAGTTTTTTAAAATATTTTTATATTTGTCCTCATCGAGTCACCTTTCCAACGTGCCTTATTTACCCCTAAAGCATTCAGATACACCTAAAATAAATTCAAAAAAAGAGAAAATGCGATGTTATCCCCTATTTTTAGCCCAAGTTTTGCAACACCCTTATAGAGACATTCTAATGTCTTGAAGTGCATCCAATTCTTACAATACAAAACCTTTAGTTTCGAATCAAGGCTTAAGAAAAAAATATATTTTATACAAATCTTCAGTTTCCTATTTTTCAAATCTTTTTTTTAAAAAAAAATGAAACTTTCTTTTAAAACATAAAAAATTTTCATCTTTGAGGATACTCCAACCCCACTACTCCAAGGGGATACTCTAACTCTATTTTCACTAAAAAACTTAAATTTTTTCTCTTAGATTTATTCGAAATTCCTAATTATTTTCTTAAATCATCAAAATTTTCATCTTTGGGGATACTTCAACCCCACTACTTTGAAGGGATACTCCAATCCCCTTTTTCATTAAAAAACTTAAATTTTCTCTCCATTCCTAATTATTTTCATAACTTTATCTTTAAGATACTCTAACCCCACCTCTTCGAGGAATACTCCAAGCCATTACCTTAAAAAAATCTAAAAATTTTCTCTCTTTTGGATACCTTGGATTATTTTAATTAAAATCTTTTTTGTCCTTCAAATTACCACTGAACCCAAACTCATCTCTAAATTGTCATCCTGATTATTCTTTAATAATCAAAGACAATTATAAGATACATTTTGATCGTCCTTCCTTTTTACTTATTTGTTTGTAATTATTTGTTTATGATATTATTATATTCTTTTTCATCTTACTAATGTGTTTTCTTTTTGTAGTGACTATCTTGCATTTATATTTAAAATTCATTTTAAAATATTTTACAAGGCAATGTTTTATGTTGGTATCTTTCCAGTGCCTAATACAAAATATTTAAAGTTTCAAAATTTAATCCAAAAACTATTTTTATAAAAATTCCTATGCTTCTCATACCTTTGCAGCATATAGGTGATATAAATCTTCTTTCAAAACTTGGATTTATGTTTTTCACCAAAACTTCATGCATAAAAAGGGGATTATATCTAAATAATGACCAAATGGAACTGATTAAGCTAAAATCAAAGCGAGATATAGTTAGTTGGTATCAATTTCGAGCATCGTAGGGATGCTAATCCTTTCCCACACATAACCAACTTCTAAACCCAACCAACGAATCTCTAGACTTTTTAGACCTTAAAATTGATGTTTCAAGTTTCTTAACTTAGAATATTGTTTTCAATAGGCATCCGATCCTACCTAGCTTGAAATGATCAGTTGCGACTCCAAGTTTATGGCCACTTTATGATGGCTATCTGAGACTAGTTGGATGAGCAATTTGCCAAATGATTTCTCTCTTCTTCATATGACTATGCCTAATCCAAATCCCAATCAAGGGATAAAGGCTCGACCATCACCATTTTTAAGGTCACATGCACTAAGCCCTTCAGACTGTCCAAAGTTCTAAAGACAGGCATGTAGTGACAATTACCTATGGGTTATTAGTGTTGAGCCATCAATTGGATAACATGATGGCTTAACCAAGTTAGCTTTCATTCCCTTGAAGGTAATGCCAAACCTTGTAGGGGATCTTAGGTGACAACATTCACATGTCATCACTTATATGAACAAAATAAATATTGGCTATAGTCGGATAGTATAACTGCTTGCCTTGATAAACTGTGGAGATGTATGATGTCTTATAGGGTGTGAAATGCAAATGTTGGCAAATATGCTAATTCATTATTGCCTGCATAACAAATGACAAAAGGAGTAAAAGGTAAAGAGCATTTCCTTGAGTTTCCTATTCTCTAAGTTATTCTAGCAGCACTTCAATATGTTTTGACATGGTTTGGGTTTATATGGTTTATTACACGAGGTTGGTTGACTCTAAATCAGTTCCCAAACTATTCCTCCATCTGGTAAGGATAGTTGAGGCACCCTAATCCTAAGCTCATCGTAGGGTTGGTAGAAGGGGTTTGATTCAAGTAGATGTATTTCCCTATGACCATGTAGACTATTATTCTTGAAAGCATAGATAATTTACACCTCGAAATGTATCACTAGCCCCATGGGATAGTGACCATCATGAAGGCGAATAGTTTACTCCTACCTTAATATAGGGTTCTATTCTTTTTCTAAGGAAGTATTGCTTAAAGTCTAATGCTGACACAAGTGCTTAGTGTATGTAAAGGAAACAACAAAACTTTTTATTTTGCTCTTTATTACCATTTAAACTAGTATGAATTTTCTTGATAAAAGCAAACCCTTAACAACCAAAAGGAAAACAAAGAAGTGAGAACAAAATAGAGGTAACAAACGTTAATGAAATATGAAGCAATGGGAAGAGGATTATCATCAAGCTATCATAACATGCCCTTACCCCAACAACGGGATGGTACACACCCAACTTATAATATCCCTTTCTTAGGATTTTGTTCGACATGATAGAGTGAGAGAAAAAATACATTCTTCATAATTAGAGGGAGGTGAGTTGTTAGATGATTCACTTGTTTGACTGATCTTTAACAGCCACCACAAAATAGTCAAAATTTTGGAGTCCCATTGATCATTTGGGCTAGGCATGACCGGACACTTATTAAAATTGGTATCTTATGTTACAAAGCTTGGAGATTTAATTTTACGATCTATGAATTCCAAAGTTCATTAGGAGAATGCGAGAGTCGATTATTTCTGAGGAAGGATTAGCACCCCTACGATGCCCTAATTTAGTACTTTTTAGCCATACAATATCTTGGTCTCTATTTTCTCGATTTTTATTAAGTCACTATTTGTATATAATCTCTTTTTGTGATGCACAAATTTCAAAAATAAAAAATTTATTTTTTTAAAAAAATTAATACTATTACATAACCCAAAAGAATCGCAGTACATAAGGTTAAAATATTTTTGGATTTAATATAAAAAGGGTGTTCCATATTGAGCATTAGAGGGATGCTAATATGAAATATTACCTTCATAATTTAAAAAAAGCTTTAATTAAATAGAAGAATGTGCAAATTGTCACCAACAAAGAAAATGCATTAGTAAGACATGCAAATATATAATAAATATTGTGTAAAATAAACAAAAAGAAAGCATTAAAAAAGAGGATGGCCAAGATGTATCCCATAATTATCCTCATTTGTTTAAGAATAATTGAATTATCAATTTTTAGATACGTTTAGACTTCTTGTTTGCTTAAGGCATGAAAATTGAGGCTTTGGTTGAAAAATTTACGGTGACCCGACATAAAGGAAAAAACTTGATTTTTGAAAGAATTTTAAAAATCGAGGTTGAAAAAAATCGATGTGAATAGGAATTGGGTTATTTTGAAAAATGAAATATTTTTGAATATTTTTCAATAAAAAGATGGGTTTAAAAAGAATGGAATATATAATTTAAATAAAAAACAAGATTAATTAAATTTTTTAAGGCTTTTGGCATTGATCCGAGCCTAGTGGGACCTGCATGTGACTCCACTGAAGAATTAATCAGACTCATTTCAAGGCATTAGAATGCCTCAAAAAGGTTTCCAAATCGATTGATTTTGTTTAATGCTAAAAACAGGGGATCGTTTCACGTTTTCTACCTTCCCAAATTTATTTTGAACTTATCCTAAGGTTTAGGGTAGAAAATGCGATACTGTTGGAAAGGTAAGTGAACAAATAATATAAAAATATTCCAAAAATCTAACAAAATCATTTTCTAGGAGAAAATAATTTTTGAACTCAGGTTTGATTTTGAACTCAGGTTTGATTTGGTACTAATAGCAGGTGCAAAGGAAAGGTGCAACAAACTTTGAAAATCATCACAGACTCATTTGGAAGCATTAAATTGCAAATGATACCTTTCTGAAGAGTTTTTATGAAAAATATTTAGAAATTCTAGGTAAATCATCTAGTGAGCTGAAATGGCCCAAACAAAATGTTAACGATTATCCTAGGGGTTCTAAATAATGAATATTTTTAAAATCATAACTCCCTCATATGAGCACGTCTAAAGGCAAAAGTGATATAATTGGAAAGATAATTATATGCCATTTAAGGGAAAAATACTAGGAAATTCCAAGAAAATCATCTAGTGTTTGAAATTATTTTCAATTTAGGATCACAATGTTGCCAATATCGAAACAACTAAGTTTTTAAGTTTGGGTTTTCTAGACGTGTTTCAAGGCATCAAACATAGAAATGTTTGACAATTAAGGTCTATGGTAGTGGAAGCATAAGTCCATCCAAAGTACCAGGGAATCAACCAAGTGGACTACCCCATTACCTATGCCAGGGAGTCATAACACAAAGGCTTAACACCAAAACATTTAATCCAGCATATTGTGAATGGAAAATTTTTTAAAAGCTAAAAACAAATTTTATTTTGCTTTATTAGGCCATGAATCCAGACATGTAAGCATGATTTTTCCCCAAGGTTGTAAAAGTAATTTATTTGAAAAACTTAGGCCAACATTAATCTTATTTTTTTGAGATTATGAAAGCCTAACTTGGGGAGGTTTTATAAAAATAGGACATGGTAGCAAACACCAGAAGCAAGGCATCAAGAAAGAATTTTTAATTATATAAAGCATTTAAACATGGCCTTGAATGGTAAAAATGTGTTGAACCATCAACAAGACAACATTTGTTTATCAAGGAGAATATGCTAGCAATGCAAGAAATGTATGAATAATGCATGAACATTCAAGGACATGCTTCTAATAACATGGAAGATGATATGAACATGAAATAAGCTACTTTATGGCATGGACCACATGGTGGAAATTTTGCATAACTAAAAGCATGATCTTTATGTCATCAAGCCAACACAAAACATCATTAAGCTCAGTAAATAAACATTAAAGCATCTTGAAATAATAATGCACCATCAAGGACTAGGCATGGATGATGGGGGAAATGTCATGGATTAATGAAACAGTGTTTATTTTAAGATAAGCAAAGAAAAATATGACTTTGAATCATTTAAGCAACAGCAACATTATCCAAATGACAAACCCAAAATATCATCAAACAAAACTCAAAGATGCATGCTTTCCTAAAAAAGTCATGGCTTCATGAATATTGGTTGGCTAGATGACATGAGATGTGTTTACATACAAATAAATAAAGAGAAATAGGTAGAAAATATACCAACAAATCTTCCAAAACTGCTCTTTTCCTTTATCAACTTAAAGTCAAGATTTTTGTCTTTCTATTGTCTTTCTTTTTCTAGTTTTTAGCTCATTCTTCTTTCCTTTACTTGCTATAGATGAGCAAGAAAAAATAGAAAAAGATGAGCTTCAAGGTATTACTATTGATAGAGAAGAGTATGGTGAGGAAGATGAGTGGGAAATAAGTTTTTTTAGAGGTTTTTGAAGGCTACCAAAGAAAGCAACGAAATTAAATTTTTTTTTTGTAAAATGTGGCCTCTCTATATGGTGTTGCTAAATGAAAGTTGGCTCTTTCATAAACAAGTGAATATGAAATGTGTTAAAACAAAAAATGAAGGCATTAGGTATCATGCTCAGTATTCTTCATTTTCATTGGCTCCGGCAGCTAAAGTGGTGGAACAAACTGCCTTTTGTAGTTTGCAAATGAAGAAAAGCCAATCATACCCTTGAATTCCATTTTCTAGTCATTTGGATTTCAAAAAGTTAATTAAATCCAATCCTAAGCCCAATGATAAGGCCTAGTACAAATTTAAGTGATTTTTGAACCAAAAATGTAATCAAACTTGTGCTTTGAATCAATATTGTGCAACAGAGAAAATGGCACAAGTCAGGTAAAAATGGCCACATGTATCGATACAAAGAATACTGTATTAATATATCTAGGTTTTTTGGGTGAATATATCAATACACTGGGTGAATGTATTGATAGATTCACCAATATATCAATATATTCACTTATGTATCCATACATTTAGGTACAAAAATCACATTTTAACTACTGCTAAGCCTTATATCGATACATTTGCCTAGTGTATCAATACATCAAGCAAATGTACCGATGCATGTTACTTTTTGTGTTTATATAACTCAAGATTTTGGCATTTAGTGACATGGAAACTATTGTATTAATACGTTAAGGGCATATATTGATACAATTAAGAAAAAAATATAAATTTTACATAACTTTGGCTTCCTCCAACACTTTTTCTAAGCCAAAAATGATGGGAAATGTATCTGGGTCTACCTGTTTGAGGCTTATTGATACCTTGAAATGCTTGCATAGAGCCTAAACAAAATTGCATGTCTATGATTTAAAGAGATCTTATCATGACAAAAGTATCAAAACCTTGAAACAAAAATGGCTAGCAAGTTCATTCGAAGTAATGGGGGAATAAAAAATTACTACTTTTCAAAATTTTTCCCAAGGGCAATATCCTTTACCCTTTCTTTTATTTCCTTCTATTTATTTTACATTGCCTTCTTCCTTTCCGCATGCCTTTCTTTTTTGCCTTGAAAAATAATGTAGCTCTTTCTTTTTTTTTTGCTCTTTTTTTTCATTTATTTTGTATTTGCTGCTTGGGACTTTTGTTTTTAATGGCTGTCGTGAATGGCATAAGAATATATCAAAATAACCCAACATTTGGACTATTTATGGGTTAAAAATTGATTAGGAAAATGCCCTAAAAAGGGTATTATATTTTTTTATTCCATGAGTCATCAAGGCTATCATGAGTGTGCGATGTGGTTTTAAATTTTAATTACCTAAGCCTTAATGGTTGTTGCACTTTCATTGGCCAAGTTATTTCAACTTCCACTTGTTTACAAAGATACCACTTTTGGTGGGCACTATTGTCCTCGTTTAAATCCAATTTAAACATGAAATTGTCCTAAAAACCTACTACCCTTGGCTAAGTGGACCATTCAAAAATTGGGTTATAAAATCAGCTCAACACAATTAAACAATATAAGGCCCAAATAAAATAAATTAATAGCCACATGGACCATATTTTATTTAAAACATTTTGACATTAAATAAAATAATTTTTGGAACAAAATAAGTGGAAAAATTCATAGCTTAAATTAATAGTGCAATGGAAGCAAAATGCCATGATTTGGCTAAAATTGCTTAAATATATCGATACAACCAAGCCAATGATACAAGCCAAAATATGTCAATACTTAGGCAAATATATAGATATACTCTAGCATGTATTGATTCTTATTGGTTTAAAAATCCATTTTAGCTACTGCCAAGCCTTGTATCGATAAAACATGTAAGTGTATCAATACATCTTGTGAATATATCAATATACAACCCAAAGATTTCAAACTCGTTGATGTGGTAACCAGTACAATATAGCAATGTATTAATACAATTAGTTAAAAATAAGTATTTTGCTTATCTTTGGCCCCTCAAGCACCTTACTTTAGTTTCAAATGATAGGAATTGGATTCGATCTTGGACATTTGGCCTTGATGATACCCTAAATGCTTACATAAAGGCTTAGAGAAAATTTGATGTCTACAACCTAATTCTAGGAAAACCATGTTTACTTAAAAGCAAAAAGCTCTTGCATTAAGAGTTCTTACTTGGATGATCTTCTGATTTTGGTAAATGCTACTTAAAACACTGTTAGCAATTCTATGTTATGTCATCTATAAAAATATGGAAGCATGTTTCCTAACTATGCAACTATATGATTATGCCATAGAGTCTAATTCGATGATTCAAATTTGGCGAGTTGCTAGACTCATTTATGAAAATCACTTTCTATTTCTTAAGTTCTATTATTCTTAGACATTAGAAAGTCTAATTTGCCTCTTCATGGTGAGCAAGTTGTTCAATGTTCTCCCTAGTTTTTATGTTCATCTTAAAAGGGTTTTTGCATATGTTTCATGAAGTGAATGTATCTTAGAGCAAGGCTACCATCAATTTTCAATATTTAAGGATTTGTTTAAAGTATTTCCTTAAAATATGCACTAATTTTCTGGTAAAATCTTTCCTTCTTCAAAGTAATACTTACAAATCCTATTATTAGTTTATCAATCATTATGAATCAAACGATAGACATAATGCAACATATAATGTGGGTATTATGCAAGCATATTAAAAGGGAATAAGGAATATTATTTCAATTATAAAAAAAATACAATTCAAGATAACTGAGAATGAATAAAAAGGTTAGAAAGGTGGTTCTTTTGGGCAACTAATGCCCTTGATGTCCATGACATGGATGTTCCTACCCGACATCTCTAACACTTCTTTTGAATGATCATTTTGCCTAATGCCAGCAGATCTTCTAACAATTGTTCATGACGACACATAATTTTGTCCAAGCATCCATATAAGCATCACAGGGCATCATCAAGACTAAACAAGTAAGCAAGGATACACCTCCCATTATTCCTAGCTGAGATAAGTGTTCAAGGGGCCAAAGTTAAGAAAAATACACATTTTCAACCGAATGAATTGATACGTAGCCTTGATATATCCAATAATGGTTGCCACATAAGTTAGGATAGAAAAACAATGTTTATTATATCAATACCAAGGGTTAACTTGTGGATAGATCCACTTAAATACATTTGTCAATTGTATCGATACAAGATTTGGCAGTAGCTAAATTATGATTTTTGGGATGAAAGTATCAATACACATCAAAATTTATCAATACAATGATGGATATATCAATAAATTTCCTATATTATCGATAGATTCAGGCAAAAATGCCTAATGTATCAATACAAACCTCTATTGTATTGATACATTTAGACAATTTTGCTTGATTTATGGCATTTTTTTCCCCGTGCACCATTGATTTAAAACACAAGTTGGCCATAGTTTTTGTTCCAAAAATCACCTAAATTCAGAACAAGCTTTATGAAATTCATTTTCTGCCTTTGGAATGGCTTAATATAATTTTTTATAGGCCTAATAAGTTTGGAATGTGGGGCAATTTAAGGAAAATTTTGATTGAATGGAAGGCAAGGTGGAACTTTTATATATCCTAGCCAATATTATGCTCTCTTGGTGCAAAAGAAATAGTGTACAAGCTAATAAATTGTTCTAAGCTCAATATCTAACACCATGACTTATCAAAAATTAATCCAAGTTCACCAAAATACCCTCATTTTACTAGGTATTTGTTAGTTGAAACATTACAAGATAAAAACAACTTTTGCTCAACTCATTCACAGAGATTCAATTCACTCAAACCTTACTCAACCTCTAAAATCAAGGGCAAAAAGAAAGAAATAAAAGCAAAATGAAAAGGAAAGAGAAAAGGAAAGCTTGGTCAACAAGTTCAAAAGAGCAAAAGAGAGTGGACTTTTGAAGCCATTTGGTATTTTCATATCCAATTATCTTTATTTTCTTGCATTGTAAATGTCTCTCACTTTATTTTTGGTGATTCGTATTTATGAAGCCATGACGTTGCTAGAGAATATATGCATCTTTTTTAATTTAGCTTGGTTGAATCTTCTTTTGATGATTTTGTTGTGATGATTGGATGATCGAAACATCTAATTTTTCCTTTTTGTAATGTTAATCAGCCCTTTTTTTAATCGTTTAGATATCATCATAACATCATTCTCATTCTCTATCCATGCTAATACATGTTCATGCAAAATATCTTGATTATCCACGCTTGTTATTTGTATTTGTTATGTATTGCTTTTTGAAATGATTTTGTGTGATGCGACTTTAATGCTTATTGTTGGTTGATGTTTGGAACATAATTTTAGTTTGCTAAGTGCTTGTAAAAATGCTTGCTTGAATATTATCTTGTTAGGTGCTTTGCTACTTTGGAAAATAAATCCCCAAATTAGGTTAATATTTATTCCAAATAATAGGATTAATGTTAACCTAATATTTTTAACATATTAATAATTTAATCTTGGTGAAAAATCAAGCATTGATGCTTGGAATCATGGCTTAACAAGCCTAAATAAAATCTATTTTCAGCCTAAAAAATATTTGATTTACAACATATTTGTCAATATGCATGGTGATTAAGCCTCAGTGTTGCTAATCAAATGGCATTGATAATGGATCGTTCACTTAGCCAATTCCTTGGGACTTTAAATGGATCTATGGTTCCACTACTATGGACACCAAGGATCAGCATTTGATGTCTAAGACCTTCATGCAGGCCTAGGATGTCTAAAAAATAAAAACTGCCTTGTTTTGGCATTGGCCATAGTGTGTTATTTCTTTCAAGCCCTAAACAATTTTTTTGGTTTTTTTATATTTTTCTCTCAAAGGGCATCAAGTTACCTTTCCAGCAATGCTTTGTTTTCCTTTGGATGAGCTTGCATGAAGGAGTTATTATTTTTTTGATTATGGGCTATCTAGAACCCTAGGACTAGCAATCAAGTTACATTATAGGCCACTTTTGGCCCACCAAATGTTTTGTATAAATTTTTTAAATATTTTTTTCCTTAATACAAAATGAAATTTCCTTTTTAAAAAGCTATCATTTGTGACTTTCCAATTCTGAACAAGGTCGAGGCAATTTTTCTAAATTTGTTATAGCCTTTCCTTTACACCTACTACCAATGCTAGCCTGAGTTTGACTTTAAAAATTATTTTCTCCTAAAAGACAAACTTTTAGTTTCTTTGAATAATTTTATATTAACCCTCATCAAGCTACTTTTCTAACTTTATTTTGTTTTCCACCTAAGACCATCAAATAAGGCGGAAATAAATTTGGGAAGATGGATAGTTCAAAGTTGCCTATTATTTTTAACTTTAGTGAAATCTAAGTAATTTTTCTGAATCACCTTTCCAAGGCATTTAGATGCCTGAAATGAATCCAATAGGCTCCGAAATAATCTTCAAGTCACCTATGGGTCCCGCTAGGCTTAGATCAAGGCCCAAACATTTTGTAAAAAATCAACTTACTCCATCTATTAAATTATCAGTTTTAAAATTTACTTTTTATCATCAAAATACTTAAAATATTTCACTTTTCAAAAATTCCCAAAATTTCTGGCTATGTGGGTTTTTCAACCCTACTTTTTCAAAATTTCATGAAACAAATCAAATTTTCTCTCTCTCAGATTTTTTTGGATATTTCAACCAAAATTTTTATTTTTATGCCTTATGCGACCAACAAGTCCAAATGCGTCTCAAAATTATTGATTTGGTTCTTTCTCAATAATAGAGAACAACTATGAGATATATCCCGACTGACCCTCTTTTCTTTTTCCCTTTATGTGTTTTGTTTTCACTAAAATATTTATCATATTTAGTCATGCTAACAGATTAAATTGAATTTTCTAAAAATTATCGAGGCAATATTCAGTGTTGGTATCCCTCAAGTGCTTGATATAGAATATCTATTTAAATTAAAATTTTGAAATTTTTTTATCAAAAACTCTAAGTTTCTCTATCTTCTTGGGTTACATAGAGAAACTTAGATTTATTATAAAAACCTATATTCTCTATTTTCAAAAATGCATGATAATGGGAATTATACAAAAATAATGACTATTAAAAAACTGAAAAAGTCGAAATTGAGATAACCTATGGTTAAATAATACTAATTTAGGTGTCATAGAGTACTAATCCTTCCCCATACATAACCAACTCCCGGACCTGCTTACTGAACTCTGGTACACACTAGCCTTAAGAGTTTAAAAACTCGATGCACCAATTTTAATAAGTGTTTGATCATACCTAACCTAAATGGTCAGTGGCAACTATAAGTTTCAACCACTTCTCAATAGCCTTTAAAGACTAGTTGGATGAGCAATTCATTAATAGTTTCCCCTGCAAAAAAATACTAGAAATACTTATTTCTCGCCTACCAAGTTTAAATCACATCAAAAAAATTTTTAAGTTAGGCATTTCTCCTATCGCGAAGGTTTGGGGGGTACATTCTGACAACTTGGCAATTTCATTGGGGATAATTTAAAAAGTCAGGTGCACAACTAGCCATATTTTATCCATTTCTTAACTTGCTCTAGTTTTCGTTCGTTATTTCACTTTAATCCCCTTCCATTTTTATACATAACATTTATTTGCCAATACCTTGCATGTGCTTATTTTCCTTGTGATTGATAAGGGTTTCTGTTGCCCAAAAAATAAATATATATTAATTCTTTTAAAATGATGAATGGGTTAAAATTAATGGTTTGTTGTTTCCCCAACACACACCATGCATTTACATTAGCAGCTAGACTCTCGGCCAACTTCCTCTTAGAAAGAAAGGCTTATATTAGGTGGGACTGAGATATTCATCTTCTTGATTATGATTATCCAATAAGGCCTACTGATACCTTATGAGGTGTAGATTACCTTTACTTTCATGGTGTTCTACTAATCCATAAGGGTATAGGAAACATATCTATCTAAATCAAACCATTTTCACTAAGCCTGCAATAGGCCTAGAATCAGGTTGCTTAACTATCCTTATTGGATAAAGGAACAATTTAAGAATTGATTTAGAGCCAACCTAACCCTATATAGTGAGCCATAAAGGCTAAACCATCTCAAACCATACCGACATGCTACTAGAGTAACCTAAAGAATAAGACACTTGAGGAAACACTTCTTATTTTTTTATTTATATGTATTATTAACATGTGGACGATGATGAATGAACATCGTCACCTACATTGGTTGTTTTAAACCCCAAAAGGCATTGTACGCCTTAATAAGTCAAAAGGGCATGTCATTGTACTGTCCGACAGATGGCTAAAGCTTTTCATTTTTTTAGGTAATAATAAACGAATATTACCACCTATGACACCATTTGAGGGCTCTTATTGCCTTTAAAGAAACAAATCCAACCTACGTAAGTCATCAACTATCCTACCGATGGCTTAATGCTCACCAATCACTAAATGACAATAAACGAACATAATTGCCTAAGTAATCAATTTTGCCTTGAGAGGCTTCATATCACCTCATTAGGGACAAGTTTAACATAGGTAAGCCATTATACTATCTGACTAACGGCTTAACACTCGCCACTACTAAATGACGATGAGCAAACATCATCACTAGCTTTATCTTAAAGGACCCTATATCACCTCTTTTAGGACAAACTTGACCAGTTCAGCTGCCATTCTATCTAATCGATAACCTAGCATCGACAATCCTTAGGTGATGACAAAAAAAGCCACAACGTGCCCTTGACGACCCTCATAGAGCAAGAAGCGCACATGACTTAAATATATATGCCTTCAGGATATCTGTTGATCAGGATTTAGATTAGGCGTGATGAGATGAAGATAGTGGGAAGACCATTGGACAAATCACTCTTCCAATTAATCTAGGATAACCACCATGAAATGAGGAAAAATTGGAGTCAACACCAATTATTTGGGCTAGGCATGATCAAACGTATATTGAAATCAATGTTTTGAGTTACGAAACTCGAAAAATTAATCCCAAGGTCTATACGATCTAGAGATTTATTAGTTAGGTTTGGGGTTATGTGTGAAGAAGTACTAACATATCTAAGATGCTCGAAATCAATACCTTTTAGCTATGTCCTAACTTGCTTTCAGTTTCTTCGATTTTGACTTATCATTATTTTGATATAATCCCCTTTTAATGATAATTTTGCATAAAATAGTAAACCTAAGTTTTAAAGAAATTTTGAATCTCATATGTGCCCTAAAGAGATGGGGAACATAAAGATTTTTTATTAAAACTGATCTTCAAATTTAATTTTGAAAATCGAATATTCTGTATTAAATGCTAGAGAGATATCAGCAAAGAACATTGCCTTGTAATTTTAAAAAAAAATTGGAAATATGAATGCAAAATGGACACCACAAACGAAAACGTCTTAGCAAGACAAAAAAAATAATAAGTATTACGTAAGAATATGTACACAAAAGCATAGAAAGGGAGATAGTAGGGATGTATCTTGTAATTATCTTTAATTATTAAGGAATAACTAGAATGACAAATTTAAGACATGTTTAGACTTAGTGGTTGCTTGAGGTTTGACAAAGGGTTTTCAATTAAAAGGCTCATGATGTTTAGGAGAGAGAAAATTTGGATTTTTTGGTAAAATTTGAAAAGCGAGGTTGGATATCCCCTTGGAAAATGGGGTCAGAGTATCCCTAAAGGTGAAAATTTTTCTAATTTTGGCAAAAAGAGACTAAAGACTAAAATTGATAAAAGTTCAGTAATTTCTTTTCCAGATGACATTTCCAATGATTTTTGACAAAATCGATGATTTTTTATTTAAAAATTGGAAATTGACAAAATAGGCGGTGGAATTTGAAAAATGCTCATGCTTTCATCTGAGCCTAACAGGGTTGACACATTTTTTTTAACTCGATGGGGTTGGTTGAACACATTTGGAGGCATCTGAATACCTTGAAATGGGAATTTTGGAAAATCAATTAATTTTGGTAATTGCTAAAATAAGGGACAACATTGCGCTATCTTCATTTTTTATTTTATTTTGGATTGATTTAAAAGTTTTAAAGGTCATCTGAGGTACAATTGGAAAGTTAACTTGATAAAGATTAACATAAAAATATTCTCAAAATCCTAAAAAATCATCTTCTAGGTGAAATTAATTTTTAAAATTGAGTTTGATTCAACTAGAAACACATGTAGTGGCAAGGGTGTAATGAACTTTGAAAAATCATACCTGACTCATTTGGAATCATTAAATCCCAAACAATGCAATTCTAGAAAGGGAATTTCATGAAATATTCAAGAAATATATTTTAAAAATCCAAAAAAAAAATATTTGATGGTTCAAAATGGCCTAAATAGAATGCAAATCACTGATTTCAAGGGCTTTGGATAGGATTGTTTCAAAAAATAGTAACTCTATCATTAGGAATGATATAGGGGGCAAATGAAACCCCTTTGGAAAGATAATCTGACGATCTTTTAGTTAAAAATATAAAAAAATTCATGAAAAAATTTATAGTGTTCGAAAATGATTTTTTAAGTCATGGCTACAGTGTTACAGCACAAAATAAGGGACCTTCTCGGTTTCTTGAGTTTCTTAAAACTAAGCTAGGGCCATGGAGATGCAAATGTCTATGACAAAAGGGATCAGTGACAATAGCCCATTAGCCACATCACAAGCAAAAAGACTCTAGCAATAAGACCAAGGCATAAACAACTAAGGACAAGTAAAAAAAGCATTTTATTTATGAAAGTCAAACAATCATTTAACCTTGAATCCAGACACGAAAAGCTTGATTTTTCCCTAAGATTGAAGACCAATTGATGGAAAACATTAGGTCCATGTTAGTCTTTATTATTGAAGCTAACATGAACCTAACTTGATGAGGTTTTTTTTTTTTGAAAAAAAGATTTTTGCAACTAGACATCAAGCAAACATCTTTAATCATGTAAAACATCTAAAGATGGCATCAAACAATGAACATGTGCTATAATATCAAGAAACATGTTAAAAATGCAAAGAGAGCATGGATAAACATACAAGTATATGTTTATGGATGCATGATATATTTTATAAGCATAGAAGAAAATGTTCCCATGACATGAATACATGTTGGAAATTTCATGACAGCCTGAAGGTATGAATTTTTAGGTAGAGAAAAATGCACGAACATGTTACAAATATTCATAGAAACATGGAATATGATATAGGTATAAATGAGTGTATTTTCAAGACATGAATAAGGGATAGAAATTTCATTACAACATAAAAAGATGATTTTTATGCATGAATGTATGACAAAATTAGCAACTCATGAACAAGACATCAAAGAAAATGCATGAAAGCTACATATGGCAATAGTTGCATAAAAGGGTTCACTAGCATGATAAAAAACATGTAAATAGCAACAAAATAAAGAAACAAGTTAAGAAAATAAATACCAACAAGAGTTTTAGCAGCTTTTCCTCCCAAAAGATAAGATTTTTCTAAGAAAAGAATGTTGTCTTTAAAGCTTTTTCTTACTTGCTATAAGTTAACAAGAAAAAAAAAAGCAAAAATGGCCTAAAATGGTGTTTTATAAGTTTTTTTTAAAGGTGTCTAGAAGGTTACAAACTTGGGAATTTGGAGGCTATAGAGAGAATGTGAGCTTAGAAAAATGTGTGTTCCCCCTTATCAGTTGAGAATGTTGGCATTATATGGCCACGTGAATTGTGAGGATAAAATGTAAAAAACATTGGCATTTTAGAGTTTTGGCACATGTTACAAGGTACCATACTCAGCTGTCATTCAAATTCATTGGCTTGCTTAGCAAAAGTAGTGCATTAAGGCCACTTTATACAATTGAGTAATAAGAAGATATTGAAGTGCCTTCTAACAAATTGCATTAAGTCATGAAAATGTCTCTTGTTATAGCTATTTGGTCCTCGCAAATTGTAATTGATCTAATCACAAGTCCAATGCAGAGGCCTAGTATGAATTTAGGTGGTTCTTGGTGCCAAAAATATGGTCTAATTCATGTTTTAGTGTAATGTGCAAAAAGATGAAAATGTTACAAACTAGGCTATTTTGCCTTTGTGTATCATACAATGCATTTGGTATCAATACATAAAACAAATTTTGCCTAGATGTATCGATACATTGAAGAATGTATCGATATATTGAGCCAGCTATCGATACTTATGCATTGATATATTTTGGCCAAAAATTGTGATTTTAGCTATTGCTAAGCCTGGCATTGATACAACAAGCTAGTGTATCAATACACAAGCACCTGTATCAATGCATTGCCTTTTTGTATCGATACAACCCATGAAATTTGAATTTTTATTGATATGAAGGCCTTACATCTATACCTAAGGGTCATGTATCGATTACTACACATGAAAAAGTTAATTTTACAATCTTTGGCTCTCGAAATAGCTTATCGTGGCTAGGAATGATGAATGACCAATCCACTCTTGTCCAAATGACCTTGATGATGCCTTGAATGATGACCTTTCTACATTTTTCTCAATATGGCCCCTAGGCATTTCAAACCTTCCAAAAAAAATTTTGCCTGGCGCCGTGTCGCTTATGATGCCTGATGATATGGCACCTAACAATCTTCCCCATTTTTTATTTTTATTATTCTATTCTATTACCTTCCAATTAAGCCCTCAGATATCGAAAATAAGCTTAGGAAAAGAAATACAGATTTCATTTTAAAGTCTCCGATTGGGCATGGTTTATTCTAAAACAGCTTAAACTAAATTAGGCATCTATAACGAACATTGTCCCACAGGCCATTAATTACATCCAAAAAGACACCACACTATCTTAGTAAGGATAATTTTGACCATGATATGTCATTTTGCTGTTCGCATCAACTCAGACCATGGTGGGCAAATAGTGATACCCATAGCTATTTATTTTTTCCCTAAAGGTGTTAATGATGCCTTGATATTTTTCTCGAGGAAAATTTTTATTAAATTTTATTTTTTTTCTTATTATTTTCATTTCCATAAACATGGTTACCTTTAGTTATTTTTCCAATAAAAGATTCAAAGGCTATGCTTTAGAAAAAAAAAGAAAAGTTTTTTAAGAAAAGTAAGTCAAAAAAGATTAAAAAAAAAGAACCATGAGTCAAAAAGCAAAATCTAGGAGTGATATTAGGGCATCGTCTCCCTTAATCCTTTCATGACATTTTACATAGCATTCAGACCATTCTAGGCGTCATATATGCATAGATAAACATCCCAAACATATCGTAGCTTTGCAACAGCCTTTGTCCAATGATCTCCCCCCATAAAAAAAATATGAGAAAAACTTTTTTCTTATCCCTACCCAGCCTAAACCTTATCGAGGATATTTTATTTTAGGTGCATCACTCATCACGAAGGTTTGTGGGGTATGTTGTGACATTTCAAACTACCTTGTGCCACTTTTCTAATTTAGCCTCTTGAACATGAATGTTGTGGATGCCCTGAGTTTGGATACTTAAGCTGCCCTTTCAAAATTCTAACTCTAAGTTTTTTTGGTTTTTCGAATGCCTTAAACTTATTTTCAAGATCTTAGGATGCACTTTCAAGTTTTCAGCCTAAGATCATTTTTAGGTGTAGAATTTTTTCGCCCCGTCCGTGTTCATGGGGTTAGGTAAGTCATTGCTATCCATTTCTGTCAAAATTAGGGCTCCTCTAATAAAAAGCCCTTTTCACCACATATGATCCTTCCTAGTTTGGAGTCCACTTGCCATCAGTGTTCTTCTAGATAGGAAAAATCTTTTTAAGCACTAATTCGCCCTCATTAACTTTGAAGGCAAACTTTCTTATCATAAGGTCTCATCATTAACTTCTGGTACATTAGCCCATTACAGAAAACTTTCATCTTTTCTCTTCAATGAGGTTCAATTATTCGAATAGTTCCTTGACCCATTTGGCTTCCTCAACTGGGCTTCCTTTAAGGCTCATCGAGATGGGATTTTAACTTTAGTAGGTAAGATGACCTCAGTATCATAAATTAGTGAGAATAGGGTAACAATTGTAGAAGTGCAAATCGAAGTGCGAAGGGCTATTTTCACGCTAGTTTTTATAAATCTTAGCTAATTTCTTTATAATCTTCTTTGCGTACTCATTTTCTACTACAACCTCCTTTATTTTCGTAACAATACGATGCCGAGCTATAGTGCTTAATCTAGAATTAGGAGCACATGATTTGCGTCATCTTGTTTTTTAACTTAAGTGCATTATCTGTAATGATTCTTTCAAACAGTCCATATTAACAGATGATATCCCTTTTCACAAACTTAAAATCTACTTAGTGACGTTAGGGTAAGAGGTCACCTCTATTTATATGGTGAATTAGTCTATTTCCACCATTATAAATTGATTCTCATTAAAAGCCTTTAGGGTGATAGGTCTAATCACATCCATGTCTCACATAGAGAATGGCCATGAAGTAGTCATGACATGGAGAGGTGATGGTGGTGCATGGATTTTTCTACATAGATTTGGCATTTATGGCATTTCCAAGCATGGTTGGTATAATTTTCTTTAAGAGTCAACTAGTAATAATCAAGGCTTATAATCTGTTTAGCCATCCTATCTCCATTGGCATGTGTTTCACATATTCCCTTATGCCCTTTTCTAGAATTCTTATCATAACATACGCCCTATCCAACAAGGCAAAGATATATCTAACTTAAAAATAATCCTCAATGGGATTTAAGTGTCATACGGTGAGAAATAAGTGTTTGTCAGATTCAGATTAAAGAGGATCATCAGATGAATTGCTCGTCCAACAAACCTTGGATTGCCATATGAAATGGTCAAAAATTAGAGTCATCACTGATCATTTAGGCTAATTATAACTAGATACCGATTAAAACTAGTAGTTTGAATTACAAAACTCAAGGATTTGATTTTAACGTTTGCATATACCAGAATGTGATAAGTGAGTTAAGGAGTTTGTTATTTGTAGATAAGGATTAACACCCCTATATGTTCTTAATCAGCACCATATAGCCATAGATTATCTTGATTTTGGTTTTTCGATTTCAAATTGACATTATTTTTATGTAATACCCTTTTACAATGCATTTTCTAAAATAATAAATATGGGTTCTAGCAATAAATTTCAACTTCTTTATTTGTCCCAAAAAGGTGTGAAAACTTATGTTTTTGATAAAATGCTCTCCAAATTTAATTTTAAAAGGATGTGTCATATCAAGCATGGAAAGATATTGACACAAAACATTACCTCAATGATTTTTAAGAAAATTAATTTCAAACATGAATGTAAAAAATGTCACCAACAAAAGAAACTTGGTAATAAGGCATAGAAAATATAATAAATATTGCATAAAAATGAAACATGAAAGCATGAAAAAGAAGGTTGGTTGAGATGAATCTCATAGTTATCATCAATTATCTTGGAATAACTAATTAACAACTTAGAGATGTGCTAGCATTTGTAGGTTGATTAAGGCATGAAAGCCAAGGTTTTATTTTGAAAAATCTTAAAAAAAACAATACAGAAAAGATTTTGATTTTTGGTGAAATTTTGAAAAGTCAGGTTGAAAAACCCATATTGATGAAAAATTTGGTAATTTTTGGAAAATAAGGTACTTTTGGGTAAAAAGGCGTATTTTGGATTAAAATGGAGGGATTCAATAAAAACCAAAATTGATTTTATTTAAAATGATTAAGCCTTGATCCAAGCCTAGTGTGACCCATATGTGACTTGTGACTCTATTAAGCTATTAATCAAACTCATTTTGAGGCATCCAAATACCTCAAAAATGTGACTCAAAATAATTGTTTAAATTATGCTAAGGCCAAAAAGGGGACAGCATTGCATTATCCAATTTCTTTAATTTATTTTAGGTTGATCTCAGGGTTTCAAATGGCAAACAAGATATATTGGAAAAACAACAAGATTTAATACAAAATTAATCAAAAAAACTTAGAAAATTGCATTCTAGGAGAAAATAATTTTTAGATTTAGACTCAATTAAACACTAACAACAAATGCAAGGGAGTGAGTGTAACAAATTTTGAAAATTTGTCTTAAGTTCCTTCAGACTCAAAAAGTCATAAGCAATACCTTTCTAAAAAGGGAATTTCATGAATTTTCTAGAAAAATATTTTTTAAAGAAATCCATAAAAATCATTTTTGGGGTCAAAAATGATCATAATGAAGTCTGATAACTTCTCAGGGGTTACAAGCAGTGCCCATTCGATAAATCATAACTTCCTCATCTAAACTCATATAGAGGCAAACAAAGGCTCGTTAGAAAGTCAGTTCAATACCCTTAAAGGTAAAAATATTGAAAAAAATCTAGAAGAACTGTTTGGGGCTCAAGAATAATTTTTCATCTTGGGTAAACTACAACTGGTAACTAAAATAAAGCAGTTTTTAGTTTTGGAATTTCTTAAAGCTCGACTCAGGCTATGGTATACAAAAGTTTGACGCTTGGAGTCCATAACAGCGCTTCACAGGCTTATTCTAATGTCTCGAACAAGTAGGACAATAAAATGCCCATTAACCATGCCATTAGAAAACTATATCCACGAGGCTCAAAATTAAAGCATTAAATCAAGCAAATGTAAAACCATATTTTTTGGAGCTGGAAAACAAATTTTATTTGGCCTTGTTATATCTCCTCACTAACCGTCACTAAGTGTGATTTCATTAAGGAGATAAACATTGGAAGATGGTTGGATAACTTCAAATCTCATTAGGGCAATAAGTTTGATTACCATATAACTTCTACTCACCCAAAGTTTTAAATCGAGTAGAGTTCCTATCGAGGCCTATATAAAGAGATAACACAACACTCATGAGGTATGAGCTATTCGAATTTCTTCATTCTCACTTTGTTCTTCATCCATAATACCCTTTTATTGACTTAACCATCAGAATGTCTCCTCTGAGTATAACTCTGAGCCTCTCTTACCTTTACTATTTTACAGATAGCTTCATGGCATCTCTTTTGTTACATCAACAAGCCTCATTTGGCCTTGAATTCAAACATAAGTAACTTTATCTTACCTCATTCTTTAGGTTAATATTAATCTAACTTGGGGTTAGTTTTCAAAAACAACATAGGGTACTTTAAGCAAGCATTTCAACAATCATATTATGAACTCAAAATATGTCAATAGTATATAAATATCAAAGACATAACAAGCATCATCAAGAAGCATTTTACAAGTATTTCATAATCAAAATGCAACTATTAATATCATTAAGTCATGCTACACGTATATGTAGACATAAGTCATGGACATTTCATCAAATACATTATGATCTAAAAATACTTAATAGCATAGATCACCAAAAATATTTAAAATGGATGCAAAGATGAGCATACTCATATATGTCATGAAATATATTAACAAGGTATCATGCTAACACAAGTAACAAGTATCATCATATCATAATCAAAGGATAAATAGCCATCAAAATAAATTTAAAGGCAAGAATGCATACCTCCCAAAAGAACCATACTTTCTTCTACGTTGCTTTTTCCCCTTTGAACTTTTATGCCGCTTAGCCTAACTCTTTCTTTTCCTTTCAAAGGCTATGAGCCTTGCTTTCTCTTTTAATTTTTCAATGTTTTGTCCTTCTTCTTAATTCATTCCATTCCAAATGAAGTTTGCTTCTTACCTTCTGTTGGATGGCATAAAAACTGAAATGAATTTTTATGGTGGATGAGTTTAAGGTTTCACGAGGTGTAAGGTTTCAAATGACAAATATTAGGTATTCTACAAATGGTGGTCAGACAAGATTTTAAGGATAAGAGGTATTTTTTGTTTAATTTTTGGTGAGTCACCTTGTACTATTAGTGTGCTTTTAACTAATTGGTTGAAACATCTAGGCATGGAGACCAAGCCAATACCTTATTAGATAGTCTAAAGTGCAAGTTCAATAATACCTTCCCTTAAACCAAATTATGTCATACAATGTCCTACCATTCCTGTTAAGTAGGCCTTTAAAAATTAAATTGACCCAATCCAATTTAAATAAAATAGGTCCAAATAAATTAATTAAATAAGCACATGGACCATATTCTATCCAAAATATTTTTAATTGGCCTTAACTTAAATAATTTTTTAGGCCAAAAATGTGGTGAAATTTGCAATCTAGGTTAATAGGTTATTAGTTTAAAAATGCTAAGAATTAACCAAAAAAGCTAGATATACTGATACATATAGGATGTATTAATACAATTGGTGAATATATCGATATAAATGTCAGGGGTATCGATGCATACATGTGAAACTTCAAATTATGGTGACATGGAGCTTAAGTCTCTATATAATTGGCAATGCATCGATACTTTTGGTTAAAAATATGTATTTTACTCACCTTTGGCTCTTTAAACACCTTAGCTTAGCCTGGGATAACAGGAATAAGATATGAATTGGACATTTAGCCCTGATGATGCCCTGAATGCTTGCATGAAGGTCCAAACAATATTAGGTGCATAATTCTTTTAGCCTTAGTGGCATCCATAGACATAAGCAACACTTGATCTTAGCTTTACTTATATAGGATTTTGCCATTTAAAATGAAACCCATAATCATTCTTTTAAGAGTTCTCTTATCATTTTGGTGGCATGGTCAGGATACTGTTGATCTAGGATGTAGTGGAGGATGTCATGATCAATGGTGGCCATCTTTCTTCTCTTTTATGTTTATGCAATGTGCTAGGGTTTTACGGATGCTTATCTAAAAGAGCTAAACTTTTATCCCTTTATTTACTTTATGGAGCTAAGGTGGCTAAGGCATTAGCCATTTGATTCTTCTCTAACTAAGTTTTAGAAACTGAACTCTTCACATTTTTCTCTTAACTCTAAGATTAGCTTTTGATAGTGTACCAACATTCTGCCATGGGTTTCCTACTCTTCTCGAAGTTGGTAGATCACTAATGCTGAGTCTTTAAGGACTTGTAGGGATTTAAAATCTCTCTCAATTACGGCTTATAGCCCTATAATGCAAGCTTCATATTCTGCTATGTTGTTTGCATAGGCAAACTTCAATCTAGTAGTGAAAGGGTAATTATTTCCTTTGGATGATACAAATACTACTTCTATTCCATTCCCTAAAGCATTCGACGCACGATTGTTGTACATTTTTTGTGACCTCTTTTGGCAAAAAGTATCTTTCTTTTAAAAAAAGCACATTAAGTCTTCTTCTAAGAAATCAAATTCCAATAGCTTATAGTTGATTATTGCTCAACTTACCAAGAAATTGACTATTGTATTACCCTTTATGGCTTTTTGATTCGCATATACTATATCATACTCGAAAAGCAAGACTTGCCATTTTGTTATCCTTTTTGACAATACAGAAGCTTTGCAGAGATATTTGATAGGGTCAAGTTTTGTTATTAGTTATGTAGTGCGATACAACATGCATTAGCTTAAACTCTGAGTAGTCTAAGCCAAAGCATAACATAATTTTTAACCGAGGAATAATTATTCCTACAGCCTGTGAATTTCTTACTCATATAGTAAATATAATGTTCATTTCCACTTGATTTATCATGTTGCTCAGCATGCATATTATGGACTTTTTAAAAACTGATGGACAAAAGATCAAACCTTATCCATGACTAGCAGTACTAGCACTGGTAAGTTTACAAGGTAATTCTTAACTTTATCAAAAGCTTCTTAGCACTTTTAATTCCACTTTTGTAGGTTCTGTTTTCATAGAAGTCAAAAGATCGAATCCTATTCATTAATAAGTTAAGATCTTTTGAGAAAGTTTCTCATCACTTTTTGGGTACGAGGTGGTGATAAATTCTGAAAGGCTCAAATTTTATTTAGGTTAACCTTAAGCCCCCTTACACTGATAATGAAGCCTAGCAGCTTCACCCGAGGTAACACCAAAAATGTGTTTGGAAAATTTAAGCTTAAGCTAAATCTTCTATAGCCATTCAAAAACTTTCCAAAGATTAGCTACATTGTTCACTCCTCTTAAGTGACTTGTTAATCATGTCATCCACATAAACTTCTATTTACTCATGTATTAAGTCATCGAACAATGTCACCATGGCACCTTGATATGTTGCTCTAGCTTTCTTTAACCCAAATAGAATCACTTTATAGAAAAATGTGCCCTACATGGTCACAAATATGGTTTTCTCTATGTCTTCAAGCGCCATCTTAATCTAGTTATAACTCAAGAAACCATCCATAAAAAAAATAAGGAATTCTTTATTGTGTTTTCCACCAAGGTGTCTATGTGACGTAACAAAAAGTTATTTTTCAAATTAACATGATTCAAGTCCCAATAATCAACACATATCCTTACCTTGCTATCTTTTTTGGGGATTGAAACTATGTTCACCACCTATTCAAGGAATTTGGCCACTTATAGGAGTCCTTCATCAAAATACTTTTTCACTTTCTTGTTAATTTTTAGTAGCATCTCCAATTTCATTTTCCTAAATTTTGGTTGGACTAGTTTGCATTTTGGTTTTAAAGGAATTTTGTGGACCATAGTACTTGTGTTTAGTTTAAGCATATCTTGGTAAAACCAAGCAAATACATCTTCGTATTCTTTGAGGAGTGATATTAACTCTTTTCTAGTTGAAAATGCTATCGTGGTTCGAATTTTAATTTCTATACTATCATTATAAATTCCAAAATTTGTTATTGCAACCAGTTCATCATGGGGTAAAATTTGTTTTTTGTTCTTCCTCAATTAGTCTCAATAGATTAAGGGGTATAGAACTTTCCTCAGTGTTCTCATTAGAATTGACCTCGCCAACAAAAATTAGCCTTTCAAAATTGATTTTTGAAGCATTGGTAAGATTATCCATGTCATTTCCATCAGGACACCTAACAAGGCTGAGGATAGAAATAATGTGGGCAAAATATGTGCAAAAAACTCTAATGACGGAACTTGTAAAAATTTAATATAAAATAAATGGGATACAATAATAAAATGCATCATGGCCAGTCATTTTATTAATAATGATTGACAAAATGAAGTCCATACAAAGGATTCCTAAATTCTTTTAGACAGAAGCAATTAGGGTAAGTTCTTAGCATTACTTTGAAGATGACTTAAAAATTATAGCAATTTCAGCCATGGTCTAATTTTTCAAAACAAATGTTGGTAGGTATTATCTCGTTACTTGCTATAGATTTTCTCGAATTCTCATCAATGGCATTAAGGCAAAAGTTGTCAAAAACCCTTTTCAAAATGACAAAAACATCCGCAGAACTGATACTTTTTCTTTGATTTGGATCCATATGCCTTTTTAAGCAAAAAATTTCTTATAATGGAGGGAACGTCATCATGCCCCATCCCAATTCCTTTCCTAACAAGCTAGCTATCTTTTTATCTCTAACCTTCTCAATCTGCTTCTTTCTTTACTGTAAATTAAGCTTGAAATTGAACCCTTGTTGTTGATTTTGTTCACAAACTTTAAGGCCCTTACCATACCTTAAAGATATTTTCTCAGTCATTTTTTAACCAGTAACTTTTATCAACAATTACTTTAACCCCATCTAGGTATTTTTCAATAAACGAGACTTGATGATCAATAATCTTTCCCCCAAAAAAGTATCATTGATAAACTCAGAGATTAGAAAGGTGATTTAGGGGCTTCCTCATTTAGCTCAATGTAAGAGGCATTAGTAAAGGTTGTGACTATGATATCCTCTTCTCCATCAACACTCACAACTCTATCATCTATCAAAAACTTTAAATTTTGATGGAATGATCATGAGACTACTTTCACAAAGTGGATTTAAAGTCTACCTAATAAGCAATTATATGATGGGGTAATGCCCCATCACTAGAAATTCTATCTCAAATGTGCACGAGCCTATCTACAATGAGATCATGATTTTTTGGTTACCTTTTGACAAGTCCCATAGAAAGCATGTGCAATCATATAGCTATACTTGATAAATGACATCCATCTATAGGCAACTTATTGAGAAAAGCTAGGGGCATTACATTCAATCTCGAGCTATTCTTCATCAAGATTTTGGGTAAGATATGGCATTTGCAAAAAATGGTGATGTAAAAGGCTTTGCAGTATCTTTTACTTCTAGACAATACCTTACCATGTTTAATTTCTATCTCTAAAATTTTGGTTGGTTGGATAATGCCCTTTTTTTATGGCTTGGACTCTACTATCGATGGTGCATAGCATCTGTCACCACAAGTAAGATGGCTAACACTTACAAGGTTCACCTTGGTAATTTAGTATCTTGATTCACCGGTTATCACCACTTTGCTTCCATATTTCCGCATGATCAGCTTGTCATCCTAATACAAGATTGAAGATGAAAATTTAATGACTGTTTTGGATATACGCTAATCACAATAAATGATAATTGATCTATTGATCTTTTAGGAAGTTTATGCCGTTTATCTTTCAATTAGATTTATTAAGCTATCAGTAGTTCTTTTTCCTTCTTCATAAAATTTGATTTCTCCATCATCCATTATCCTTTACAACATGGATATAAATTTTTAGTAGTTTTATAGAGTATAACCATTACATTGTGATGTTGGTAGAAAATAACGGGTTCATCTTTTGGATTTTTTGTTCCTTGAATTATCTTAGCACTTACTAAAGCCTATTAAACCAAACTCATTAAGGTTTTCACTTCCTTGGTGCATTTTTTTACCTAACAATCTTCTTCGATGACCATCATATTGAACCTCAACTCTATATGGTTCAATAATGAATTTGTAGCAATATTCAGTCCTTACTTAGCCCTGAACTGCAACATTCCAACATTAATCAGACCTTGAACTTTTTGTTTAAAAGAGATGCAGTTCTCGATAATGTGCCTTTGTGCCCAGCAGGGTATTCACAATAAGCATTGGTGTCATACAATTTTGGATACATGTGTTCCTTGATGCAACATAAGAGGATACAACCAATTAGCTTTGAAGCAACTTAGAGTATAGTTCACCATAAGATATTAGAATTGGGTCAAAATATGTCCTCTCAGGAATCGTTCTTATTGTTTTTTAGCTATTTAAAGTGATCTTGGGTTGAGTGTTTAAGGTAATATTAGAGAAAGGGTGAATCAATGGTTATATCTGGTCAAATATATAGGTTGTCAAGTTGATCTATAGAGTTATGGACTAAAGCTTAGGTAAGTCACACTAAGATGGTGTGGGCTAGGCATAAGGTTTATAGCAGATTGCAACAAGTTGTCATAGCTGACTAAATGTGCTTTTCCTTCCTTTCTCCTTATGGGCTTTTTAGTTGCAAACGACTCTTCTTTGACATTTTCCTACTCTTGATTACACTTCAACCATATCACTAGATATAACCATATCTGTAAAATTCTTTGTGGCATACTTAACAAAGTATTGATGAAAGTTAATGTCATCTCTTTCTCAACCAATGGAGGATGTACTTGCGCCACCTCATCCTTCTATCTCTAAGCATATTATTTAAAACTTTTGATGGCTTTTTCGCCATGTTCTATAGAGATAGCCTATCAGGTTCCCAATTCAAGACAAGCTTGTACTAGTCTAAGAAAGCCCTAGCTAGATCTAACCATGATTAAATTTTGGTTTTGTAAAGTTTGATGTACCATCAAGTGACTATTCTTGTTAAGCTATCTTGAAAACAATGAACTAACATTTTTCATTGTCCTTACACCCAACCTTTTTTCTATAGTGCATCTAGATATGAGTTATGGTAATAATGGTTCCATTATATTTGTCAAAATCAAGAAATTTAAACTTTGGAGGAAAGACTAAGTTGGACACTAACCTTACTTTGTGGCATCCATCATTCCAAACTTGTTGATCCCCTCTACTGCATTAAGACTCTTCTCCAAGTTGATACTTGCTTAAATTCTTTGTAGTTCTAAAGGATTGATGATTGTTTGACTTTCCTTGCTCAGCTAAACCATCAACATACAAGACAAGTGGATCAATCGTGAAGGGCCTTATATTTGCCCCATAAAATACAGGGTGCACATGTTCTGCTACACAAGGTTCAGAATATGGTAAGCTATATTCTCATGATCAATGTCACATGCGATCATGGCTCTTGTGACACTCCTTCCTATGTAGATATAGCCTAGTGCTACAATTTAAATTACTCTCAAGATTTGCAGGCCCTTTTCAGCTTTTATTATCCTAACATGATCTTTTCCTCTCGTCAATTTCATGATTTGTGCTTGCTTTTCCTCTTGTTTACAAAACATTTGTTCTTAAGCCTCTTTGTGTATTAGCTTCAACCTCTATATCCTAGCTTGATGATTGATTTTCATGTTTCTCAGATAGAAACAAGTGTTATATCAGTACTGAGGGGCTTGTGTACTCTTTCCAAATTCACAATTTCTTGCACTTTTTAATCTGATCTTAAATTAAAATTTGATGACATGATATCAGTTATGAACATGAATAAATGAATGTGCACATACAAATGTAAGAATAGATAACACTAGAATGAATAACATGCAAATACATTAGGGACATTGGGTTTGGCCAACAAGTTCAATGAAAATGTCTTTCAATAATTATAAATATCATTGATTACGTCACTAAACTATTAGATTTGATAATAGTAACTTGATTACATGGTCCAATCATATCCTTATGGAAATGCCATAATCCTTATCCATATTCTTCGATCAAAACAATACTTTCACAATGATTCAACTTGCTCAGCCAACCTATTAGCACCATCCTTCAATGTGGTGAGATGCTCGAAGTACTTCAAAATGGCATTGATTCTAATAATCTTTTCATCACCCTTCTTGGTTTTGGTCTTTCAAAATTCCATCTTTTGCTTAAGCTTGCAATCTTAACTTTCCATTTTGTAGGAGATTTACTTATCCCATAGTACTTTCTTACTAAGTAGAAGTTTCTCACACTCTTCATGTAAATTTTGAAGATTCTTTTTGCCAATGTCTTTCTTTTTCTTGACATCACTTATCCTTTTGTCTTGAACCATTTGCTCTCATTTCAATTGGTTTGCAACTGAGCAATTTTCTTAATCAAGGTAGCCTTCTCTTGCTCAAATTCTTATTTCAGTAGCTCAACCTTTGATAGAAGCTTATCTAGTGATCACTATGCAAACTTATCATCTGATAATGGCAAAGTATCATTAACTCTTCAAATCTTCACTTTTTATAGCCTATGGCTGTGTTGTTTTTTTGCCTTAACATCTGAATATGGAAGGTCTTTTACCATGCTTCTGATGTCTCTCGCAATTTCTTCACGCATTTTTCTCCTTTATACGAGATAGCCTATTGATCTACATTATAAGTGACTGAGGTGAACTGCAAAGAACCAAACTATCTCTGAGCCAATGATGGTGCATAACTAATGCCTCCTCTTATTCAGAAAAGTGGCACTTTTTTGCTGCCTCGACACTTGTACAAAAATGGATGCAAAATCAACCTAAGGGATCCTCTAAGTCAACTTATCACAGTGTAAATTTGGAGTTTCATAATCCACTATCGCTGATTCCATCTTGTGGCCACTTTTCTCGAGGAAATTGTTGATCGATACAAGGTTGTTCATGAAAGAGTAGAGGTCTCTTTTCTTCCTTCCAAAGGTGACTAAGGAGCGAAACACCCCATAAATGCCCTATCCCTACCCTTTTGCAAAAGTTAGCTACCCGATGGTTTCCACCATAATAGTCGGTAAAGGATTATTATAACAGCTCAATTTGGCAAAGATGTCAATGACTACCACCTCAACACATCTCATGATCTTCGAAAAAATCTTCAACCCATAGACTGCTAGAGGAAATATATCCTTGACTTGCTCCTGATCTGGATTGTTTCTCATCAAAGACTTCAAACAATCCCATGAAATACACTCAATCGTTCCTCTTTTATCTATGCGTTTGCTAACCCATTTTTCATTGATCTCGATAAGGTTTGCTAGCTTGTTTCTAAAGGGATGCGGCTTCACTACCTTAGCATACATGTTATCGGAGATAGCTTTCTCTATGATCATTAATGTAGAGTACCTCGCACTGATTAGGACCAGATCCTCCTAATTGAAGGTGAAGCACCTATATGTAGGACTCTAAAACTATATCGCAGCCCATAAGAGCTTCTCATCATTTTTTAATTTGAGTCAGTAAAGCAATGTCTCCGTATTTTTGAGAAAAAAAAACTTTTTCCATTTGTGCCCCAACTACTCCATATGTCCTTTAAATCTTGGAGATCATTTTGTCGACAATCAAACTCAACTTGCTTCAAAACTTATACTATATGTCTAGGCCTAAGACAAACCCCATATTTTTGTTAATCACTTTTTAACTTTCTCTAACTTCCTCATACTTCTCTATGCCTGAGGATGGTAGTTTTTCCATGACAAAAATGCTTTATGATGAACATCATCACCATACCAATTATCTTAATGTGTTTGATGATAATAGAATAATGCATGTAACACAAACAAGAGAAAAAAATAATAAATTAGCAAAAAAAAAGTTAAAATATGCTGGCAAAAGTAAGAATAAATCACAATGATTAGCCTAAAAAGGCGTTACAATGCCTTAAGGGAGCAATATCGTTTGCCTGCTAGGCATGATTTGATGCGGACAGCATAATGGCCAATCCAAACTAAATTTATTCCTTGCGTTAAGCGATGCGATGCCTTTCAAGATAAAATTATCAACTTAAGAGATAATGTTCTTTCAATATCACCTGGTAACTAACGGATCATCCATCAGAGAGTAAAACAAGAGTGAAAGTACAAATATAGGCGATAATGTTCATTCTTCATTACTTGCGAACAAATTATAAACAAGGGTGAAAGGCAAAAAGTGTTTTTCCCGAGTTTTATTATTCTTGGAGTTTATTCTAGCAGAACTTCAGCATCGTTTTACTTGAGTTGTCCTTTATAGCTCACTACATGGTTTTAGGTTTAACTCTAAATCATGGTTCCGAATTATTTCTTCATCCAGTAAGGACAGTCGAGGCACTCCAATCCTTACCCATCATAGGCCCTTAATGGAAAGGGTTTAATCCAAGTGGGTATATTTCTTTATGCCCATATAGAGGGTCAATCACACAAGAATAGGTAATTTACAACCCTGAAGCTATTCCTAGCCCATACGAGGGCATATCTCATTTCCAACTAATTATTAGGTTTCTATTCTCTCCCCAAAAAATTATCCAACAGTCTAATGCAATTGCGAATGCATAACGTGTGTTGGGAAAGCAACAAAATTTTTTTACTCCATTCAGAACTTATCATATATTTTCAAATAAAGAAACCTAACAAATACAACAAAACAATAACAGACATTAGTAAGCTAAAGAAAATGATTTAAAATAATGTAAGAACAGAATAGGAAAAGGGGTTTATAATCAAATAATGACTAAAAACCAAGGAAATTTGACACTTAAATAATATATGACTAGTTATGGGCCTTACTTTCTTAAAAAGTCTTTAATGGATTCATCAAGCTGTTTGCAATATTCCCTCCTAAAACTAGGGGCATATCTAATTTGTAATAGAAAAAATATGTTTCTCTCATTAGAATAGGGTGATTGTGAAAGCAAATTGCTCATCCTACTATTCTTATATGGTTACTCTACACTAGCTGAGAAAATGGAGTCAACATCAATCATTTTAGGCTAGACGTAATAGGACACTTATTAAAATCAATCCCTTTAAATTTAAAAAATTTATTTTAAAATAATTGATTTTATTATTCGTGTGATAGCTAGAGTAAGAGATTGGGTTCATGCATTGATTACATATGAAAAAGGATTAGCACCCCTACGATGTCCTAAATCGATACTATCTAGCCATATTCTATCTTAAGTTTAGTTTTCTTAATTTTAATTGTCGATATTCAACTATAGTTCCCAAAATGCTTGATGCACATCTAAAGTTCACAAGGCTCCCTCCCTAAAAAAGTGGTAAAGCATAGAGTTTTATTAAAATAATTTTCCAGATTAGATTCGAAAAGGGAAATTTCAAATTAGGCACCCCCTCAATCATCCCTATCGAGGTGCAAATTAACTTGAGATGAAGGCCTCGATCTAAAAATATTTCCTTAATAATTTTTAGAAAAAATACTTAAGTAAGATTTCATGAATGCATTATCATCATAATTAAGCAAGAAAAATTAGTAACAAAGCGTAATCATCAAAATAAATATATCACGGAATAATGATAAAGCATGGAAAGAAAGGGGTCAATTCAAGATGTGTCTCTTAATTGTCTTTGATTATTTAATAAATAATTGATTAATGATTTAGAAACAAGCTTGGAATCAAATGATGATTGGGGCATTAAAAATCGAGTGAAAATAGACAAAATTCAAAAAAATCTAAAGAGAAAAAGAAATTTATTTCTTGTAGAATTTTGAAAAACGTGGTTGTAAAATCAGAGTGAACAAGAATTAGGAAGAATTTTGTTAACTTCTATAAAAAAAAATACATTTTTGGAATTTTTGAGAGAAAGGATGAAATGTGAAATTTAAATCAAAGAGGAATTTCTAAAAACTTGAAATAATTTTGTCAAAAATCACAGAGCCTTTGACCAACCTTGGATGATCTACACTTGCCTCATGACCACTCAATGACACAAATCAAACTCCTTACAAGGTGTTCGAACACCTCAAAAAAGTAGAAATATGGAAATCATGTATTGTGCTCTATATTGAAAAACAGAGGATAGCTTGCACTGTCAGACTTCTAGAATTTATTCTCAACTCAAATGGACCCTAAACGAGGCAAATGATATATTGCTGGAAAGGTAACTTAATCGGTTTTCAATAAAATAGTGAAAATTTCTGTAGAAGATCACTCCTAAGGTGAAAATAGTTTTTGATGGCAATACTTGCAACTTAAATAGAGGAATTAGTGTAGCTATCTTAGAGAAATTGCCACAAACTCATCCAAACTCAAAAAATCACAAACAATATACTATTGAAAACTAATTTGATTTATCTTAAAGGAAAAAATTCAAAAATTTAAAATAAATTTTTTAATGGGTCAAAAATGGCACGTCATTGGTGTTGCTAACTGAATTTGAGGTTCCACATAGCATACAATTGAAAATTCTTAACTCCCTTGTATGGACTAAAAAAATCCATAGGATACCTCATTGGAAAGCTAACTCAATGTTATTTGAAGGAAAATTTCTTTAAATTTTCTAAAATATCGTTTGATGCATGAAAATAATTTTTCAATTCCACCTACGCTGTTAAAAGTAGCTAAAATAGGGGAACAAGGTTTTTGGATCGCCTAATTGTAAATTGTAAATTATGATTCGGACATTACAATGTCCAATCACAAGGTCTGTTATAGTATCCAGTGATTCCATCCCAAGTCCATGAGGTTTTGGTACTCGAATGATGCAGCAACCAGGCATCAAGCTAACCAAAGATGTCAAAATGGTCATTAAACATCGCAATGCTCTCTAGCCTTTTACCAAAACACTTCACTTATAGGGGTCTTATCTTGGGCACACATAAGGCACAAGAAATGCCATTTTCCAAGGCTATGATAGCCTTGAAATAGTAGCTATTTATTGCACAATATCATCTATAATTTAATCACATAAGACCTAAAAACAAGGCTTTAGATTAATTCAAAAATCAACTTTAAATGGTTTTAAACCAAATTTTTTGTGGCCTTTTCCAACCATGAATCCAAGCATTTTCAAGTTTAACTACCCAAAGTTAATAGTAAGAAGTGATTGAAAAACATAAGCCATAGTTTATTATTTAAGCTAACCATGACTTATCTTAAAGGGTTTTAAAAATAAGATTTTGGCACTCAAATTAAGCAAACATTTCATCAAACATTTATTGAACTCAAGCATATCAAATAGCAACAGATCACCAAGGCATATCATGGCATGAACATAGGAGTATTTCATCAAAATGTTGAGAACTAAAGCATGTTAAATGACATATATCACAAAAACCAAGTTGTGACATGAGAAATAAACAACATATATGGCATGAAATACATCATGTTTATCCAAATTCATAAGGCAAAAACATATCATCATGGAAGATCTAGCTTGGGCAAAACATATAGGGATCAAAAGGGAATTTTTATCACACAAAATCATTGAGATGTGGATCAAACATGCAACAAACAACATCAATATCATGGAATCAAAGCAAAATGCATGGAGACCTTAGTAACAAGACATGGTGAACATATTAAGAAGGACTAGGATGACATGTTGATGCTTAAATGCAACACACATAGATTAGAACAAGGAAAGGATAAGAAATATATCTCAAAGCTTCATGGCCTTAAGATTTCCTTCTAATTTTTCTTTTCTTTTAGTTTTTTCCCTTGATTTCCTTTTGTTATAATTTTTTTCCCAAGGTTGGGTAAGTGGGAGTATGTGTGTGTAAAATCTAAGTGAGGGGGTAAAATACCCCTTTGGTCAACCAAAAAGATACCCCCAAAGGGGGCATTTTTTTCATTCTTTTTATCAAATTATGGTCCCCTCTATGTCCTAGCTAGTGCTTATCTATTTCTTATTAGCCAAGCTCCCTTAATTTAGGACTAAGAAAGCCTCACATTGGCTCCTTTTTGTAGTAATCCTCTCAAAATAAGAACATTGCCATTTCTAGGATAATATTTGCCATTTTCCCTAATCTAATTACCCCTTAAAACGTCCTAATTTCTATCTTTACTTGCACTTATAGGTCACCCTATAATGGAATAAAAAATAGAGCCTAATTTGCATTGAAATGAAATAAAGCCCAGAAATAAAATAAATGTCATTAATGGACCTAATTTCATTTAGAATAAAGTGCAATGTGGCATGGCTTCAATTTACATAATTTTTTTGGGCACTAATTATCGGAAAAAATCAGAGAAAAGGTGTATGAAAATTTTGAAATAAAATGGCTCGAATTTCTAAAATTAACGCCAAGGTATTAATACATACAATCTTGTATTGATACCTTGGCTTAATATATTGATACATTTTGGTAAAGTACACATTAGTGCCCCATGAATAATTTTAGTACTGCCAAGCCTTGTATTAATAGAGCGTATTGATAGAAGCCCTAATTTTTAAAATTTTGACCATTAAAGGCGAAGGTATCAATACCCTAAGGTAAGGCACCAATATCCTTGCTAGGTTTTGATGTCATGTTCCATTTTGGCTCTTTGATCACTTTTACCTCTATTTGGGATAATCTATGTTAGTCTCAAGCATGAGCAAACAGCTTCGATGATGGCTATTATCCTCAAAAACAGTTCATAGAGGCCTAGACAAAACTAGGTGTTTACAACCATTTGAAATGATGAACATGAATAGTAGATATGTTATTAACTGTTTGCTAACTACTTTCTTCTTGAAATTAGATGTCATATGGCCACTTATATTCATGAGGATAGCAAGTGGGGATGAAAAACCATTTTCCATGATGAACATGTATAGGTGATATGTTACTAATTATTTGCTTAACCACTTTGTTCTTGCATTAGATAAGTTATATAGCCACTTATTTTCATGGGGGGTAGCAATTCATGATAAGAAACTATTTTTGATGATGAACATGTGTAAGTGATATGTTATTAGCTTTAACCACTTTGTTATAGCAATCAGATCAGTCATATGGCCATTTATTTTTGTGAAGGTTAGCAATTGGTGACGAAAAACCATTTTCAATGATGAACATGTATAGGCAATATTTTCATCGGGGTAGTAATTGATGATGAAAAACCATTTTTAGTGATAAACATGTACAGGTGCTATGTTAATTAGTTGCTTAACCACTTTGTTCTTGCAATCAGATCAATCATATGGCCACTTATTTTCATGGGGGTAGCAATTGGTAGAGGTTAGCATAAGTCGGTTCAAACTGATTTAACCGACTTAACCGATAGAATTTGGTTAATTCGATTCGGTTAAATCGGTTCGATGATTATATCGGTTTTTTATGTCGATTTATTTGGTTAATTCAGTCGGTTATCAGTTAGTAAAATTATTAATCGAATTAACCGAACTTTTAATATTTAATATTTAATATTTAATAATTATATATTTATATATATTAATAGCCCAATT